>NW_015148971.1:2723839-2778184 GCF_001465965.1 Polistes dominula
AAAAAAAAAAAAAAAAAAACAATACAATAAAAAGTTTCACATAATCGCGTAAACAATTTGTACGCGAAATAATAAACCGTAACAATCGATGATGTCTGTTAAATTGAAAAATCCTAATGGAAGTAAGGATTTTCTTGTAAAATCTTTGAAGGATCGACGAAACACGAAGGCAGTAGGGGGGCGGGAGGAGGTAGTAGCTCCGATCGATGCCCGATGGGCAAAGAACGAGGGCGTGGGGTTAAATGCGAGGAAACAGGAGCAACCCCTGGGGCAATTACGTTGGTTAACTCGGGCAAAAGCGTTAGCCCAATAAGCCCGTTGATTGTCTCGAGTTATCCCTCTCTCTAACTCCTCTTTCTCTCTCACTCTCATCCCCTTTTTCCTCTTCTATTCTTTCTCTCTCTTTCTATCTTTCTTTCTCTTTTTCTCTTTGCTTTCGTGCACGAGCTACTATCCTGCAGAGAACGTCGGGGAAGGACTTATCAATTTTTACGACCGGTCTGCTGCGGTGTAATACCCGTAGTAGTGCGATAGGATCGTGAAACAGGTTCGCCAATGGCGAACTACCACCCTCCTTCCCTAACTCTTTTCTCTCTCTTTCTTTCTCTCTTTTTCTAACTTTTACCCTCTTTCTTTTTCATGTCCCTACGTTTTCTTATCGTTGAATCTTGCCAAGCTGACTAGGCCACGTTGCTGCAAACTTGCCGGAAAACTACTGAGGAATCAGCTATACACTCCTTCTCCTTCTTCTCCCTCTACCTCTTTCCGCGCATTAAATTCTTCTACAAATTTCGATCTTCTCGTATTTGTGTCTTTCCGTCTACATACATATATATCTATCTACCTACCTATTTATCTATCCACCTGTCTTTCCGTCTGTGTTTTGAAGATGTTATGTTAACATACATACGTTATATGATATTCTATACTAAATAAACGTAAATTTTTTTTTCTATATTTGTTGGGTAATTGTATTTAATTTGAGACAATTTAATATTTTGCAAAGTAAATATTATTTTTTATACTTTAATTGAAATTCACGTGAACAATTTACGTCATGTTTTATTATTTAAATCAAAGCTTTTAAGATTTATCTACACAATTTTAAGATGTTCTATATTTTTTTTTTCTAAATATTTTTTTATCATAACTTCAAAACACTTAAATTTGACACAAATTTGTAAATGTGTTATTTTATATTATTGATTTTTTTGTTACACCTACGAGCCCATTTATTCATCATGATGAAAATAAAATATTTAGAGATATTTCGTAGGTGTTCCATATTTAGTACCACTTTGTTTGTCTTTTTTTTTTTAAATATTTTTTAATGTTATGTGATGTGTTACACATTAAGTATAATTATCTTATAAATATTTTCTATTTTCGACTTTGAGAATATTCAGCTTTCACAGCAATCACGTCGAGATAATAGAATAAAAAACTTCATCGTGGATGAACAATGAATGGGGGCGGGGGGATATGTTGCATCCGAGATTGATTCAATGTTTCGACAAAGAAAAATCTTTGCAATCCAATTGGCTATTCTTTTTATTTTTATTTTTTTATTACTCTTTCTTTCGATATATACCATATTACATCGTTTCACAAAAGGCGATGGGTTTTTCTTTTTTTTTTTTTCTAGGGAGGAAGGGTGGGAAAGTGGATTTTTAGCGAGAAACTTACTCGCATACAAATTAATCGATTATACGGACACGCTAGGCCAACTTAACTCGGATCGAGGCAGTTAAATTAGTAGTTAACGGGTAAGAGCCGACGATTAATTTTCCACGAGCTCGCGGGGCTCTTCTTCTTTTCGAGCTTATTCAGATTACGTTAGAAATAACGAGAGTGAAAGAGAGAAAGAGAAAGAGATGGTTTTTATTTTCTTTTTATATCGTCGTCTTCTTCTTCTTCTTCTATTTTTTCTTTTTTGTTTATTTGCATGTTTCTGATAGGAAATACAACTATGCATATATCGTAATTTTAAAACAGGATATCTTTCGACGATGTCAATAAATTATGATTCGTGAAATATGTTGAAAAAGAAAGAGAGAACAAGAGAAAGAAACATGGCATTTAGATGATAAAAATTCAACCCTCACTTCCTCTTCTTCCTCCTCCTCCTCTCTCTCTTTCTCTCTCTCTCTCTCTCTCTTATTCTCTTTTGATATAGGAATGAATTGTCGATGAAAAAAGAAAACACAAAGACACACGATTTATGTTCGATCCCGATGTGTTTCTTATGCACCGAACGTTCAACGATGCAGAACACGTGTTCGTGCAAAGAAGAGAAAATTCATCACTCGAATGCGTTCGTTACTGTTACCTTGACAGCGATAGTTTTACATGTTACAATTGTACGAGGTTATAATTTTATTTGAATCTCATATTTGAATAATAACAACGTATATTTATATTAATAAAATTGGGGGTCTAATTTAAATTAGGAATATTCGTTTAGAAGATCAATTAGGTTGGAAATGTTTGTTCGTATCGTTTGAAGCGAGATACCTGGTATTATATATTAATTAGAAACATTTGTTTTTTACGACTGAATCGGAGAGGTTTGATCGTATCTTTATAAAACACCTGGCAAATACAAGAGTGGGTTGCAAAAGTTTTAAAAGAAAATGAGTTTGATCAAAACAAAATTGTTTCGTTCATGTTAGATGCTATACTTATCAACTCACTGCATGTGCAGTGAGCCACGGGAATATTTCTACCTACAACTGTCAATTTGTAACAATGAATATTTCTTTCTATAGAAATATTGACGGTAAGAGAACTTTATTGTATAAAATAAGATAATTGTGGATAAATGATAATAAAATTGGTTTCACGTATCAATCTCAATATGCTCAATAGTTTCGAATGCATTTAAAGATGTAAAAAGAAAAGGATGAACCAATTTTTTTTATATATATATACAGGGTGATACACTTGCTCTTGCTATCTAAATAGCTCCGAAAGTATGATAGTAGGAGAAAAGTGGATTAGGAAAAGGTTGGACTATAATATGACATTAGTATTTTTTTGCTAGGTTGAGTCATTTTTGAGATTTATTGGTCAACTTCGTTTCGTTCGTACTCGTTCCAGTACATATTTGGTATCATTAAACATCGTTTTTTAATTATATCTATTATAAATATTATAAATAAATACGTAGGTAAGTATATATACGTGCTCGATATGTCTTCGTTAATTGCTTTTTAGAGGATTCAACGCTCTGCGTGCTTACCCTGCTTACATTGCTTCACGTAATTGCTTTATGTTCGCGGTCGATTCCATTTCTCGACGCTTGGAAGAGAAATTGCGGTTAGAATTGAGTGTATATGTGTGTATATGTATAACACAGAGAGAGTGAGAGTGAGAGAGAGAAAGCTGGCCTTCCGTTGGAGGGAAAATTTAATCGCAGAGACGTTCCCTTAAGAGCACTAAACAACCGTGCTCGCATATTGTGACGATCGTGAAATGAAAATTCATGTGCATAAAGTACACACTTGTGTATAACTGTATGTATGTATAAATGTAAGTATGCGTATATATATATATGTATGTATGTTCGTATGAACGCACGTGTCTCTCAGTATACGCGTGTCTACTTTAATTATTTAATTAATTTTTTTTTCTTTTTTTTTTTATTAGTCGCTATCCTATTTTTTGGATGAAGGGGCGTTGGGGATGGCGGTGGTGGTGGGGATATATTTTTTTAAATATCCTCGCAAGTCATTCGGATCTTCCTGGAGGGGTTTGCAAGTCATTTTCAATTATTTTCTATGCTACGACAGGAGGTGAGATTAATGGCTGAAAGATCCAACGGCATGTGGTGGTGGTGCAGAGATCGTGCTCGTTTTACAAAGTGATGTTCTGCTTTATATATATATAAGCTACTTTTGAACAAACATCTAAACAGAAAGTTTATCTAACTCTTTCTATTATTTTCTTTGGAAATATTTTTATGTTGTTTTTTTTTTGAGAGAGGTATTGATAAGGAGATGTAGAAACGAAAAATAATAAGACTTATGTTAATATTAATATATGTATATAAAGTAAGTAAGTAAGTAAATTTATTATTTATTCTTACAACATTTAATATAATTAATGTTAATCAATGTAGACAGACATATAGATTTMTTTATTTATAACTTTTCGGTTTAATAAATGGACACTTGGTTTTTTAATTTTTAATACAATTTTTAAATATAAACTTTAATATCAAATATAATACTCTTATAATATTTTCATGTTTATTCCTAAGTTTTGTTTTTTTAATTATAAAATTCTTTACAATTAGATATTAAAGAAAATTCTCTAACAATATTTATAATATTATATACTTTAAATAAAGTATATAAGTTAATTAATCGAGACGCATTGTTCACGTCATTTTTGACACACATGTAAATTCATAAAACGATATTAATAAACACACGTACGTAGAAATTAATTTGTTGTGTTTTCTTTTTTTATTTTAAAAAACAAATTTATAATTTACTTATGACACCAGAATTATTAATTTCTACGCTTAACATAAAACAATTGTAACAATTTCTCTTGAAATCCTTAATCGAAATAGTTTTCGAAATAAATAATCATTAATTTCTATGATATACTATTGTATAAGTAGAGTATAGGTAAATAACTCGTTAGTCATTCACATTGAATTTCTCCCTAACCCTTAGTTCTTCCCCTATCACAGAATCATATAGATTTGTCCTATAGACTACCACTATAATCGACAGTTTGATGATGAAGTTTAAACTTTCAAACAATCCTCGGTACGAATAGAACGGAAAGAAGAAGAATAAGATGCATGCATGTATGTATGCATGTGTGAAAATGATTTTCAGTAGATGCCTAGTTACAATCCAGTTTCTGGTTGTACTTTCTCAAAATTGTTTGTGAGAATAATTTCCCCTCTTGTCCTTCCCCCGTTCACCCATCTCTTTCGTTCGTTCGTTCATTCGTACGTTTTGCAAGCCAGTTCTACTACTACTTCCTCGGTTTTAACGCTTTGAATTTCGAATCGGCCGTCGTCCAACCGCAAGCGGAAGGCGAACTTCGAAACTCCCTTTCCGCTCGTACGGCACCGTAAAGAGGAATTAGTAAGGAGAACGTAGCAGGTGTCAGGTTGCCTGCGAACGATGCGTTACACTTGGTCGCCTTTCTCCGACACATGGCTTACGTGCTTCTCTCTTACCCTTTGCTAAAAGAGAAAGAGGGTGCTTCAGAGTTAAGGGATGGAAAGGAGAGAAGGGCTGAGAATGAGTAACCTCTGTTGTTACGTCCGTTACGTTGGATATGTATCGTCTTTCTTGATTAGGAAAGTTTCCATTGCTTGTGTTCTCTCTCTCTCTCTCTCTCTCTCTTCGTCTCTCTTTCTCTCTCATGGTTTCTACTACGTTTTCATGAAACTTCGTCTTCTTCGTATTTTAAACATTTGAGGTTAACCTTTTCAAGGCTTTTCCTTCTTCTATATATAACATATGTGGACATTTAGTTTTAATTATATTGAAAATATAAATAGAATTTTGTTATTTCATTTCTTTTTAATTGGTTAAATAAATAATCTGTTTCATGTAGTTGTATTCTTTTTTTTTGTGTATATATATATATTAGTAAAATTGTAAATTTAATTCCTAAGAGTTAAGGGGTATATTCAATTTTGTTATATTTTTCTATTAACATATTTTAAGAGATTATAATGGTTTATATTGTTAAATTTAAAATAAATGCAAAACTTGATATAAATAATAAAATAAAAAATAATCTTTAAGTATTAAGCTAAACCGTATTTATATTTGTGATAGATTTTCTTCATGATTTTCTTTGTCTTGGTCGTTTAGTCGATATTACGATCGAGTCGAGGCAATACGAAGTAACGAGTGGATTTAAACGTTCACGGTAGATTAGGCAAATGGGACGGTAATGCTGGAAATCGTTTCTCGCTGGGTAGAAGGGAATCTGACGAGTAGTAGTAGTAACTCGATTTCACCAGCAAAGAGAGAGAGAGAAAGATAGAGAACCCCTCCGATAGATTTCTTTTTTCGGATGTACTCTTCTTCCTCTTTCTAAAGTTTTTTTTTCTTTGGTTTTGCTTGTTGAACGGAAAAAGAGAGAAAGAAAAGGGGTAAGAAGAGGGTGGCAGTGGGGGATACTCGGATGCGGGTGCGAATCTTATCGTACAACGTTACTCACCATTCTGACCGGAGTTGGAATGCCATCTTCAAGGCTTTTTCGAATTCCATGCAAACGGTAACGACTACCAAAACGTCCTTGAGGACATTCGAAGGGACTATTTGTGATCGGTTGCCGCATCGTTCTCGTTCGATTCCACCACCAGTGTTCAACTTTTCTTTCTCTTYCTATTTCTTTCTTTCTACTTTCTTATCTCTTTCTCTCTCTCTTTCCCCCTATATCACCGTTTTCCCTAGACTTTTACCCGGCTAGGACTTAAACGCCTTTGGCGTGGACGTTTAGTGCCGATGGAAAATACGCGTTGGAATATTCACTCTATCTCTATCTCTTTCTATTTTCTTTCTCTCTCTCTCTCTCTTTGCTTTTTTTTCTATCTGACTCTTCTTCGTACTCATAGTTTCCAACTTCCTATCTCACAATCAGTCGTGTAATAAGTTATCACGAGTCGAATTGGCACCTGCCGTTTAGTGTATTTTATCTCAAACCAAAGATCCGAGAATCTAAACGATAGAACTTTTAGTTTCCCTTTTTTGTTCTTCATCTTGATTGGATAAAACATATTATGGAAAAAATAAAAACAAAAATAAAATATAAACATATAAGATCCATGTACTGACTTATTTGACAATACTAATGCACTTTATTCAGTAATTATATTATATTAACTATTACAAAAGGTATAAATAATTATATAACAGCATTTAAAAATAGTCTATTTAATGTTATTAACAAATAATATAATCCTTTTAATTTGATTTTAAACAAACGACCATAAATCATATTTGTTTATTAAAGTTCCTAAGTATAATAATTATATGAGTGAATATAATTACATAAGAATTTTAAGTGTTACCAATAAAAAGAGTCAACACATCAAACGAGATTTTTTTCTTCTTTCTATTTTTTTGTTTTGCATCGTTTGAAAGAAAATACAAAAATGGTAAATTTATATTCCATGGTTCGCTTCACGATGTTGAAAGTTTACTAGTGTTGCGTTGTAGGGGAGGATTAAATCACGAAGGGCGGTACCTTCCGAAAGTAGAAAATAGAAGAGTGAGACGATAACTTAAGCTCAACACGAGAGGATCCTTTAGTTGGGGTAGCAGAGAGTAGGAAAAAATATTCGCGCTGCATTACGAGCTATGTTTTGCGACGCAGCTACTCGAATATGCGCTCAGCTTGGGATGTACTTTTTCTGCATCGTATACAACGCGAAAACCAGAGCCCTATGGTTGGTTCGTTGGTTGGTTGGTTAACTCACGTTACCCAACTACCTTCTTTCTCTTTCTCTCTCTCTCTCTCTCTCTTTCTTTCTCTCTTCGTGTGCGTAGCTTTTTACTCTCTCTCCTCGAGCTTCTTATTTCAATTTCGATTAATCCTTTGATGACAGCGTGGATTTTGTACATGGAAAGCTACTTGGAATGCGATGAGAAAAAGAAGAATCCTTAATGGATCCGATCCTTTTTGCATATTACTCGGAAAAAGATATAAAAAAAAAAAAACATCGAATGTTTTAGTTTCAACTTTTCATCTTTATAAATATTCCTTTTTTATTTATTTATTTTTCCAGAAATTCTTTTCTTTTTTCTTTTTCAGTAACGCGATACGAGTTTTTACGAAATAACTACATTTTCTACGGTTTATTTATGAATATTTATTTGATTTAAATTGCATAATCGATAATTTTACTCGAGTTAATCATTTTGAAATTTGCCTCATCGGGTGTAGAATTTTAAAATCAGTATTTTACACCTTTATCGACACCAGATATCAAACTGTTATTTTTCTCGTTTGTGAATTTATTTATTTTYTTATTTTTTACCGTTAAATTATAATAGATAGGCAACGTTGAATGTTGTTGTATTTTCTCTTCCTCATTTTCTGAGCGATAAAAATAATACAAAAAAAAAAAAAAAAAGTAAAGAGAAGAGTTGAGGAATGTTTCTGGCACGAAGTAGCTCGTTTTTGGCACGTAAAATGATAATTAAAAATTAGGCCGTGCGCATCGATAGCTATAAAGCAAAGTAGTAAAAGAAGAGGGAGGATTGGTTTGAGAGATCGATTACCCTGTGTGAGGGTTTGTTGAAGCTGTTTCGAAAAACGCATTGCGCATAGCGCATCGATTACTCGTGCGTTTTGGATACTCGCCAGATTTCGGGTAGGCACCATTGCTAGAAAGAGACAAGGACAATATTTGAGCCTTGTTCAGGGACACACCAAATATTACATATATATATATCTATTTCATTTTGGAGAATAGGTCGACTTGTGGATGGAAGTATGATTGGATGTTTTCGAAAATTGACATTAGAAAAATTTGTAGAAATTTCATTTGCTTTTTTATTTTCTATTTTGAGACGTTTGTATTTGGTGTAAAAATTAATTCGGTGCTTTGTGATATTAAAATAGATATACAATTTTATATATTAGAAATAATATACCTGTATGTTCTTTGTATTTCAATATTTTGTTGTATTTTTATTTTTTATATAATTGATATATTTTTGAATTATACATTATTTATTATATTTTATAATAAATTATTTTTAATATTCTGGTTTGAATGTAAATAATTTTTCTCGCCATTTTATAACGCTCAAGTAAAATCACTTACAATACAATATTTACATTTGTGAAACATTTGACAATTAGTCAAAACGAAAAGTATTTATTAATAAGCAAGATGTCAAGACTCCTTCTATATTTGTTTTATAAAATGGTACCGAATTAATTTCTACATTTATTTCTAGATTTATTTTCTTTTTTTTGTTGTTGTTTGTTCTCTTCTTATTTCGTTCTCGTACGACATCAAGCTTGAAGCTTCGAAGTTCTAGCTCACGTAGTACCATCGCGACGTGTTTCGAGAATACTGTCTTGATATGGAAGGAAGGTAAGAGCTAAAGAGAGAGAGAGAGAGAGAGAGAGAGAGAGAGACAGAGACAGAGACAGAGACAGAGACATAGAGAAAGGGTTTGCAACTGAAATTACGTATGCAGCTTGGAAGTTCGGCGAAACGACTTACCTTGCGATTTAGCTCGTGGGTTATCTTCCGAAGAGCCTCAGGGACGTATCTTGGAGCTACCACGAACTTGTTAATTATCGTCTAGGTGGATAGAAAATAACTAATTCCTATGCTTTCAAAGTGGGTTACTCTAAGAGTAATGAAAAAAGAAACAAATAGTAAGAGAATTTAAGTGTCATAATTAATAATTAATAATAACATTGAGATGTTAATCTATTTTCTTTCTATTATTTTTTGTATTTCTATTTAAAGTAAATTTATGCTTACGCTCGTGTCTAAAAAAAAAAAAAGTAATCGATAATTTTATTACATATATATATATTTCGATTAGAAAGTTTCTTCCTCAAAGTTAGTTTTTGAAGTTAGAATAGTTCGGGTGAAAATTGCTTAAATTCTCGAAAGCCGTTTATATCGATCAGGATTGGAAACGTAATATCGTTTTAGTAAAAGAGAGTAAGGCAAAAGCAAGCAACCAGAAGAGAGAACTGTGCAGATTCTTACGTCTATGCTGATCGAAGACGCAAAAGCATGATTTATTCTCGGCACATAGGGACCATCCATGGAAAATGGAACTTCGCTGGACGAAGGTATATGACATTTTGAAAAATCGTTTTTCGTCGTATCTTTCTCTCACTCCCATAGATTTTCTTTTTTTTTCTCTTGGCCATGGAATGGCTTTCGATAATTCGAATATTTTTTTTTTAACTTGGTCTTTCCATCCCTCGTTTAATCATATTTTAAAACGATTACTATGTCCCTTATTTTTTGTTTGTTTGTAAATGGAAAACTCGTTTGAAAGATACGTGAACAAAAAAAAATGTAGGAGGAATTTATTTACACGTTTATTTACATTGACATTTACAAATTAATTAATTACGATAACATTTGCTAGTTGTTATGTATATTGACAAAATAATAAGTAATGAGTTTATTTTTTCTTTTTTTTTTTTAACATAAAATAATATAATTTATGTTATAACGATTGATAATTAAAAGAAATGTTATATCTTGTGATTAAAAATACTGAAGATATTAGTTTAAATATATTATAAATTACGTTTCAGATTGATATTAATATAATCATCGAAATTTCAATTCAATTTTTAATCATGTAAATTGATGTTTCTTGCTGTTTTTATCTTTTAATTTTACATGCACATCGAGATATAACATAATGTACAATAAAAAGGGATAAACATTGATAGCATCAAAATGTTCGTCAAAAATACTTTTTTCTCTTTATTATCAAACACAGTTATGAAAAGAGAAAGAGAAATAGATAGATAAAGAGAAAGAGAGAAAAAAGAGAAACGTTTTATATAACTAAATATAAAAAAATCATTGACACGATAGCAAACTTCATGTAAATTTGATGTAATATCACCTGCCATGTAAAAAGGGACTCTTCTCTCGTTCGTAGGTAGCAATATATATATATCGAATATTTGCGAACGGTAGGTACATAATAATTGTACTTGCAAAGTACTCCCCTAACGGATATATTCATTTTTAATCGTTCGTATTTATTCTCCCGTATTTATACTCTCGGCAAGCGAGAAACGTAGTACTCGTTTAATCGAATATGGGAATATGTTCTCCTGTTATATATCTAGTCATAATATACAACGAGAAACTTTTTCCTACCGAAAACGCGTTCGTGATACTCGTAAAATTTTACTTCCTTTTTATCCCTTTCCCGTCCCTCCCCCACACCTATCCTAATTCCTCTTCTTTTCTTTTTCTATTTTTTTTTCTATTACTTTTTTTTTTATTCTCTTTTTCTTTTGCCACCACCATCACCACCACCACCCCTTTTCTCATTTTTTTTATTTGCCATACTAGAAACGGTATTTCCCCCTCCCTTCTTCTCTCTCTCTCTCTCTTATTTTTTTTCTTTCTCTTCCTATCTCGTTGAAAATAAAGTACGATTGCATTTTCCAAATGTATTCGCGTATGTGGTGTATATGTATGCACTAGCAGGAAACTTGACCAAACTGCTTCTGCTACTGCTGTTGCATACGTAAAGGGTATATGTATGGTTGCCCTTTGATCCTGTGTCTTCTTTTTAGTGGAAGAAAAAAGAAATAGGAAAAAAAAAAAATTAAAAAAAGGAAAAACAACAACGTCGCGTATCATGTTAAAAGATCGTTATTCTGTTTCGAGGACGTTCCCTGGCTTTTGTGTTTCCAACGGAATCGCTTTTTTGACCACATCACGAATCAATCTCTTTGTTTATAAAGCGTATAACGAAGATATCACTCAGAGAATATTATTGCAACTACAGGTTTGTACAGGTAATAAAAAAAAAATTATTATTATGATTATTTTTCTGTAGTAATATGAAAGATATGACATACAATTTTTTGATTCAATTTTTTTGTTCTTTTTTTTTTTATTTATTTCGCTTTTGATTTAATTAAGAAATGTTTGTATTATTTTTATTTCTTGTTTATTTTTTTCTCCTTTCTTTTTTTATTCGTGTTTATTTTTTATTAAGTTTATTTTTTATTCGTGTCTAACGTGAGTTTTTTCTTTTCTTTTTGCGATTTTATGCGCTACCGACAAAAATTACGAAAAATGATACATCCAGTTATTTCTACAAATATTTTCTTAACGGTTACTTGCGTATAGATTTTTAAATCCTCTCATCAGTTTTATTTCGAAATTAAGTATTATTTGATATTAAACAATTTTTTTCACATATTTGTATTTATTTCCAATACGAAGAATTCGTTACAGCGTGTAATTTTTTCCTCAAACTCACATAAAATTATTTCGATAATTCGATCAGCGATCATTTAATTGATTGAAAACAAATCTTACTTTAATTATACAGACTGATCTAAACAAAAATGATTACTAATGTATGTTAAATGTAATAAATTAATATTTAAAGAAAAAACATTTCATTACTCTTTTATTCAAAACGTTTACATTCGTAGATTACAAAACTACAAGATTAAAAAACTTTGAAACAATCCGAATAAAAAAGTTGTCTTTAAAAAGACAAAGTAATTAATTTGTCTAATCAACTAGAAACTAACTATACCTTATTCGTATAATTTGAACAGATAGAATGAAAATTTGTTGAAGCTTCAAAATAAAGCCATTCTTTTTTATAATATTAGTAATACAATTATTTTTGAAGGTTCAACGGTTCCATTTCGTTCGCGCAATAACGAGATACGTAATATCGAGAAAAAAAGAAAGAGAAAGAGAGATGTAAGGGGGAGGGGGAGGATTCCTCCTTTCCAGAGATGATGATAAATCCCAGGCGTGTTTTCAAGTTGTTCGTGTTATCGTTAGCAAGCACGACCGAGAGAATCCAGAAACGAAGCTTGGGACGGAAACGGTCTCGTGCGTCTTGTAATTCCGTATATTCGCGATCACTCACGTCTTCCATTTTTAGATGTTCTTTCATTGTTCGTATATATATATATATATATATATATATATATATTATTCTCTCTCTTTCTCTGATTGCGAGACTATTTTTTGTGTGTGTTTTGCTGAGATGCCATCCGGATCATAAAAAAGCAGAACATATAGAGTTCACGTACCATTTTAATATGACCTACACGAGACTTGTTCTTCTTCCTTTCTTTCATTCTTTCTTCCTCTTTATTTCTATTTTTCTATCTTTGTTTATCTTTCGTTTCGAGAGTCATTCGAGTTCGAGATTATAGAGAGAAGGAAAAAGAAGGAGAGAATTATTTTCTTCTGCTGAATTCTTTCACCGAACTTTGAGATTAACCTTAAGTTAGTAAAAAATAATATTCGACGTTTTTGTACACACGGGTCATTAGATGGATGCCGAATATATCCGGCTCTGGTACTGAAACGATTAAGGGAATTGAAAGGACTTGTTATTACGTATCAATCGTTTTTTAAAATTAGATTTTCTACGATAGTTAAATTACACTTTTTTTGTAATTGATAGTATAGATTGTTAATTATAAATGAATCACATTGATTAATAATGATTTCGAAGGTAACAATATCTAGAAAAAGAAAAAAAGAAATTCATATCTTAACTAAGAAAATTTGACAAAAGTAAGAACGTTTCATCATTCAATTATTGTAATTAATTAAATACAAAAAAAGAAATATATAATTTTTCTTTACTTATTAAAGTTCATTCGATATAATAATTATTGTTGTAATATTAGTAAATATTAGAATCTTCGTTAGAATATATGATAAATTTATTTAGTATTTCGTCAAGTTCAAACCAAGTTCAATACGTAAATATTGATGAGTGCGTAGGTGTGTGTATATCACGTGACCGCGAGACTGCTTAAGCTATGAGATGCTCTCGCGTCTCTCTCTCTCTCTCTTCTACAAGACTCCGATGTGAGCGTACGTGTTGCTAATTATTATATAAAATATATTAGTAATTAATTTCAAGCTTCATTAAAATGATTTTATTTATCCACCTCTTTTAACAATTATAATTGATTATAATTGGGTCGTGTGCAAATCAACGATAAGAACTGTCAAATAATTTTCTTGCCCGTTCTTTTTTTCTTTTTCTTTTCTTTTTTTGATTCCTCAAGTAAATCGTCCGTGTAATTATCTAATAATGTAAATGATCTAGTGAAATTATAGAGTAAGTGAATGAATGAGTAAGCGTGAGAGAGAGAGAGAGAGAGAGAGAGAGAGAGAGAGAATGAGAATCTTATTAGGCGAATGGCTTATAAAGAGAAAGATAGAGATAGAAGGGTGGAAGGAACAGTGTAGACGGTGGAACAAATTGGATCGAATTGGATCGAAGTCGATTCGAGAAGGATGATCGCTTTTTGCAGGAACGAGCACGCTTAATGCCGTACATCAAAACCGTAAATCAGGCAAACTCGTGGTACGAAGCGTAGTATCGACAGCCATAAATATGTCAACTATGGAAGGAAGGAGTGTTGGGAAAGGATGAGAGAGAGAGAAAGAGAGAGAGAGAGAGAGAGAGATGGAAAGAGTTTGTCTATACCATAGCTAGAACTATACGATCTATCGCGTATCATTTTGATTATTGACTCTCGCGGGAGAGCTTCGGTATTCTCTTCGAAAGGCCAGGAAATTGTTCCAAGTGTTTATGATCTAGTTCTGACCCAATTTTCGTTCCAGAGAACTGTATTTTGTTCATACTTTTTCTCTTTTACACAGAATCAATGTACTTGATTTATCGAGAGTATTTGTATTTGTCTTTCACTTTTTTTTTTACTATTGGCAAGCAGTCGTAAGAAAATTCTCTTTTTTCTCTTCTTTTGCTATTGAAATTTATTTTATAATAGAAATTTATTTTATCATTAATATTATTGTTGGTTTTTTTTAATTGCTGAAGTAAATTTATTAATCGAATAATTTTTTTAAGCTAAATATTTAATAGAAATTCGTTTTATTTTTGTTATTATTTTAAATGTTAATAATATATATTGAACTGAGTGTAATAAAATATAATTGATCTCGCAATCAGATACAAGAATACTTAAAATCTCTGACAAATATGTAAAAAAACAGGAAAAGGAAAAAAAAGAATCGACTGGTAGATTTAAATAAAATCGATATATAAGTACTAACGAGGTGTGGTAAGCATCGGAGTTTTACATCGAAGTTTTATTATCATTTCTCGTTTCCGACCTCTCCTATAAAGCCGATATCCTAAATTCTACTTTTATTACGGAAACGAGCTCTTAAGTAAAAAATGCCAATTATGTGGAACGTGAAATGTAAGTACACGTTAGTTTAGTATTTACGTGTTAGTAGTAAAAATGTGTTCTCGTTATGTATGTAGTTTTATTTGTTTCGTTTTATTTTATTCTTCGTAAAAAATATTAAAAAATATTATGAAATATTATCTAGAGAAGAAGAATTCATTTTGAACAATGAAAATACTTAATCAACAAAATTAATGATACTCTATAAAATGTCTAGAGATAGAGAGAAAGAAAGAGATGAAGAGAGAGAGAGAGAGGAAGAGAGAGAGAGAGAGAGAGAGAGAGAGAGAGAGAGAGAGAGAGATCAAATACGTAGAAGGTCGAATAAGCTCGTAATATACAACTAGTACATATATGTATGTGTACATATATCTATATGTACACCTATACGTTGAATAGAATCACGTGGTTCGCGAGTAGCTCCAGTTAGGTGATACTTTACGGCCAGTAACTGCCGTCGTAAACATGGCGAAAGCACACCGTGCCCGAGGACCAACCCCCACAACCAACCCCTTTACCGTAGAGATACTACACCAACAATAGCACCAATACCAATAGCCACCACCAAGGACTTTTGACCACGATTTGTCGCGATCACAACCTTTTGTTTTTCCTATTTCACTTTGTTTTATTTTATTTTTATTTCTTCGAATAGTAGATTCTCTCTCTCTCTCTCTTTCTAATCACCTAGAGTAACTTTATCTTTTCCAATAATAGTTTATTTTTCTTTTTTGCACGATTAATTGCAATTTTTATTTTTTAGTATCATTTATTTTAAATTTGATTTGATCGTGATGATTTAATGAAATTTTTTATATATTTTTTTTATTTATTTTTAATTTTTTAATATTTTTATATATAATATATAATATAATATAATAATATATTAATATTTATATAATATATAATATAATATACAATTTATTATATTTTTTTTTTAAATCTAACATTGAAAGTTCATTTTAGATCGGTGCTCAAATAATTAAAGTTTGATCAAATTTTTAAATTAGATTTATATTTTGATTATAAGAGAAATAGGCAATTTTAAAACAAAAGGGTAAAATTGTGACTATATTTATTTTCTCCGCTTATACTATTACTTGTTATTCTTTGATATTGTCGGAGTAGAATGTTTTAAAAATTAATAATACAATCGAATGAATTCGCGTCATTTTATTGTGTGTAAGTATTTTTATTAAAAAAAAAAAAAAAAAAAAAAAAGGAAGAAAATAAAACCGCAATTTTGTGTGAACCGACGAAATATCATGGAAAATACCACCCTGATCGATTGCTTCTTATTGTTGTTGTTATTTTGATTATATTTTTATTCTCGATAGCTGTTCGAAAGTCGATAGGCTACTTTTGATAGAGGCTGGCTTTTATCCAAAGACGTCGTAAATCTTTGACCCCGACGATAATTTCAGAGCTTTACCCGGATATTGTGAGAGAAGGTGGAAGAAGGGAATGAGGGGATGGAGGTAAAGGTGGAGGTGGAGGTGGAGGTGGAGGTGGAGGAGGACTTCTCGAGAAGGATAAATGTGACTAACGGCTATCCTTCCATCGACCTGCTGAAGAAAATTTTTTTTGAAAAAGGGGCAAAAATTTTGAATGCTTCCTCGAACGATAATTTGTCATGCTAAATCTCGATATTACATTTAAATCGAGGAATTTCGAATTCCGTACGGCAGAAATACGAGAAATGATACGATAAATCTTATAGTTTTCTCATTTTCCTTTTTAAAGGATCTTATCTCTTCCACGCATTTGTTTTCTCACACACACACACACACACATATATATATATATATATATTTTTATATATATCCATCTATTATTTTTATAAGTATTATTTTATTTACTTTTTATAAGATAATATTATTTTGAGATTGAAATTGTGCTAAATTAAACGTTTATCTACCGAGATGGTAATTTCGTAATTGATGGGTTTTAGTTATCTATTTTTTTTTTTGCTTTTTTTTTTTAAAGGATTCTGACAGTCATTCGAAGTTTGTATTCGTGTAACAATTTACGTTGCTTCAGAGTTACATCTCTGGAGTATCCGTTGCATAAATCAAGAGCGAAGGATTACGAAGGTAAGGCCATGGAAGTAACGAGATTAACGTGCATTGTTGGCCGAGTTACAGAGAACCAGTCAGAGAGAAAGAGAAATGAGAATGAAAGAGAAAGAAAACGCGTGCTAGTGGTCTTGGAAATTGGAGTGGCCCGGATTGAAGAGCACTCGCGGTTTCTTATATAATAATACTTTCTTTTCGTTATCTTTCGACGTTGATCAAACATTGAAGTGGACTCTAACGATGATTAATGACGAAGACAAATTGATTTTAATTTCATTTAAATAATGAAATTAAACGGAGATATTTAATAATCGAGATAGCTAAATCGAAATTAACTCTCGTTAAAATCATACGAGATCAATTATATTCAAGTAATGAATAATAATTTATTATCACTTTTAAATAGAGTATTACTTTTTATTTTTTTATTTTCATCATTTCTTAACTCGGAAGATTATTAAAAAAAAAAAAAATAAAAAATGTAATATATACATAATTAAATTAAATTAAATTGAGGATAAAATCGTAAGAATAATTACACACGATTCAAGCTTTTTTTTTTTTTTAATATAATTAATATGGAAGCACACTTCATTATGCTTATTTTTATAAAATCTTATCTGAAATATTTTTTATAGAGATGTGCAATTAATTTTTAAATGAATTGAATTTTTTTTTACTTTTTTATTTAAACAAAATATTCTTAAAATGTCATTACTTTACAAATACTTTTTACTCATTGGTTCAATTTTATTTAAAATAGCAAAAGGAATTGGTCTTTATTATTATTTTTTTTTTTTTTACAACAAGTACACTAATCAAAACACAAGTTTAACAAATTAACAAACAATTCTGATCATATTTTTTCAATTAGAAAGATTATCGAGATAGACAGACAAGTTATTTTTAAAATATACAGAAAAGACGTTCACGATGTTTGATAGTCAATTCGTGTCTCGTTCTTACACTTGCAAATACTTTAATCTCGGTCTCATCCCAACGGCCGTTTCCAATCTTTAGGTTTGAGCAGGATGGCTGGTAAGAATGGCTATGTTAGATGCCACCAAGCTAGACTCGATAGACTTAAGCCGTTAAGCTTCGTTTTCTCGACTAGCAGAGAAATAACGGCTTTGTGAATTCGCTTGGAAAATACTTTTTCTTCTTGCGAACATCGACATTTTTAACATCCCGATTAATTATTATTATATTTATTTCTTCTTATTATTTTACCTATTCTCAACTCTCTTTCTATTTCTTTTTATTTCTTTGAGATCAAAACGATTTTACTTGTTCGTATCTAATAGGACTAACAACGTATTGCATATACACCTATATAGTTAAAAATCAATAGAAACGTGTGTAGTGAACATTTATTATGAATTCTCTTTGAAAAAAAAAAAATAGACCTTTCGTTTCGAAAATAAAATCAAAATTGAATCTATGTCTTTGGTATCTTTATAAATTGAACTATAATATCTACGGTAATAATTATTTTTTATATATAATATTTTTATTAGTATAATTATATTTTTCGTTTTACCAGATCACGTGGATTAGAGTTTTTCGAAAAGAAAAGTATTTTAAAAATGGAAGACAAACAAATAATTTTACTCATACGAGGTGTGCGTTAGTATCGTGTCGTGTAATAACGGAAGTGAAATTTTCTCGTCAGTTTCATCGGTAGAAAAAAAAAACCCTCGAGAAAAAAAGAAAAAAAAAAGAAACAGGAGTATCTACTCAAGAAATAAAATAAAGAAAAAAAAAAAAAGAAAGATAAAGAAGAAGTCTTTTCTTCTGTTGTGTACTATGTCTCAGGAGCATTTGAGGGGGAACGACGCGAGATGATTCGAGTCGGTCCCTCGTAATACCCTTCCGGCTTCAGCATTGGCTCTAAATTAACTCGGACAGGTAAACTCTATCTTAGCAGAGACCGAGGTAAACAACCGAAAGCAATGAAGCTTCGGCTCGTATCCAGGCCACTTTGTCTTCCTTCATCCCTTCCCTTTACCCCTTCTACAACTCTTCTTATTCTTCTTCCAGTTCCTGTTCCTCTTTTTTCTTTTGCGTCCCAGTTTCAGTGGGTTCTTTCGTTTTCCGTGCTCGTTACAAACCGAGCGAGCACTTTTCCACTTGCCTGGACCCCAGGTCGAGTCCTCTTCCTCCTCCTCTTCCACCTTCTCCTTCCTCATCATATTCTTTCTCTCTCTTTCAGTAAGTTCCTCAACTCCCTTTTCCTCTCTTCCCCTAACCCCACCCCATTTTCCCCTTTCCTGCCCCCTTATACTCTGGTGACTCGCTCAAGAGAATAATTCAGGGCGCACTTTGCCGGTGACTCCACCCACAGCCACCGACTACTAAAGATATCTTTCCACTTGCTTTTCCAACTTCTTCTTCTTCTTCTTCTTCTTCTTCTTCTTCTTCTTCTTCTTCTCTCGTCGCGTCGCGCCAGCTTTATGAATTGTCTGGTACGAAGTTATGGCCGGTCCAGGAACCCGTAAACTGCCGAGAGCACCCTCCTCTTCTTTTCTTAGACATAGTACTTCTTGGTTCTACTGTCGCTGACGTTCGAAGAAACCTTTTGCAAGAATCTTCTTTAAGAGATAGAGATAGATAGATAGACAGATAGATAGATAGATAGATAATGGGGGAAAGGGAAACTTCCGGTTTCAGGTTCCCACTTTTCTTTTCAATCCTTTTTTCTCTCTTTTCTTCTTCTTCACCTTTTGCTTCTATCTCAACATCTCTGTCTTTTTCTTTTTTCTTATTTGAACTCGACTCAACACTCACTTCGCCATACTTTAGGATCGAGTGCTCCACAACTGCTCTGTTCTGTTCTGTTCTGTTCTGCTTTAACTCTGTCTTCTTGCTTTACCTTGCCTTGTCTTCCAAGCCATTCGAAACAATCGTTGGCCCTTATCGCTAGCAATTTTTCTTCACCCGAGTGGAGAAAATCTCGCTTGAGGCTCAATTTTTACGTTCTTTTACATAAGTATTCGGTATATATTGTACTGATCTCTGTGCAAGATTTGTACTACTATAAAGATGTTATATATAGGAATTTTTGTCTTCTAATATATTTTTCTTTTCTTTTACCAAACACGTACACGTGCGACGATTTTTCTCTTCTAAAGATTTATTTGAATTCTTTTTTAGATTTTTAAAAAATAAGACGAATCTTAAACAAATTTCAATGGAAAATAGATATAGATTATTATTCGAAATGAATGATAATGAGATTTGATTTATAATAAAGTTATTAAAATTTGTGTTCATCGTATAAATGAATTAAATTATTTTGAAACGTTTCGAGACCTGTTTTCACGTGGTATTTTTTTTTTCTTTTTTTCCTATACAATTTTTCTAAATTATTGTTTGAAATAATTAATTGTTATAACTATTTTCAAAGTTTCTAAATATTTTCGCGCGGTTTTGGTTTCTTCTGCAATCCCTATAAAAAAGAATGAAAAAATAAAATCAAGTTTGATCGTATAAATTTGTATTAATTGTGTAAAACATCATTCAAGAAGATAAAGAAATGAATTCAGCAGGCAGGCAGGCAGGCAGGCAGGGATACCTATCAACGTAGTCAAGATTTATAGTTGCAAGTGTAAACGAGAGGAAATCGTAGTCGATGCTGATTCATTTTAGATTCGTTTGTGAAAGTTGACAGGAGACAGAGAGGGGGTTAGTAGGAGGGGGAGAGGAATCTGGTGATTTCTAAAAGAAGAGATTTCGTCGTATGCACATCAAACGCGACATATGCAATGATATATACATATATATACCATGTATGTATGTATATATGTGTGTGATGTGTTACACGACGTGACATACAAGTTCTGTCCAATGGTATGTGTATTGTATTGCTCTTATACGAATGTGTGCGACACGGTACGGTACGGTTCGGTACGGGAACGGTACAGGAACGATAGGGACACACGTGCTAGTGACTACATTGTCTCTCTCTATGTGTACGCGATGTGTTATCGATTCGCCGTAGTCGACATCGAAACAGCGTGCGTGCGCCGTCGTCGTCCACTCGTACCTACACATACAACCACCAAATACTCGGGGGTTAGGGAAACGAGAAGCAAAGAGAAATGACGTTCGCAGCTTGCAAAGTTTCTACTCTCTGATGGATGACGGGGGGTTCGTTGTTGCTCTCGGCTGCGCCCCGACGGGCGATGATAGTTTGATGGCCCGCTCGACGTTGACACGATGACACGATGACGAGTGTGCTCTTGCTGTTTCTCCTTGTTACATAAAATGCCGACAGAGAAAGAGAGAGACAGAGACAGAGAGAATGATAGAGAATGATAGAGAATGAGAGACAGGAAGGATAGAAAGAGAGAGAGAGAGAGAGAAATAGATAGATAGATAGAGATAGAAATAAACTGAGAAAGAAAGAGTTAATGGAAGATAAAGAGAGATAGATAGATATTCAAGAGAAACAAAGAGAGAGATAGAGAGAGAAAAAGTTTGCGAGAATGGGAAAGAATGAATTAACGAGTGAGAGAGACAAAAAATGAATGAGTGAGAGTAAGAGATAAAGAAAGGTAGATAGATAGAGAGAGAAATAATGAATGACAGAGAAGCAATGAGAGAGAGATAGGAATAAGTGTGAGAGGGAATGAGAAATAGATAGATGGATAGATAGATAGGCCGATAGATAGGTAGAGAGAAAAAAAAAGAGAGAGAGAGAGTGATATGGAAAGGAGCAACCAACCAACCAACCAACCAACCTACCAACCAACCAAACAACCAACCAACCAACCAACCAACCAACCAACCAACCAACCAACCAACCAACCAACCAGTGTGTGCACTTTGAATCGATACTCTGATGGATGACATCGTTTGTCGTTCTTGGCGGTGCAATCGCTCCGGAAGAAATCACCGTTCGTAATGGATCAAGCATAATGTCGCCTAAAACTTCCTCATATTCATTAGATTTATATTCATTCACATATTACAGATAGTTGTTTGCGTAATGTATTTAGATGATAATTTTAAATGGTTTTGTATTTTTTTTTATTATTATTTCTTTTTAGGATTCGTGATTTTATTTTATTTATTTTTTTTAGTAATTATCTTTTTAATTTGTGGAAATATAAAGATAAGGGTGTTATTTTTTGGGTTAATATATTTGAAAGATTATTTTTTTTATCAATATTTAGTAATAAATGTAATCAGTATTTATTATATGAGAATATAAATTAGTAAAAAGTATTAAAGAAATTGTCTCACAGTATTTTAATAAATAAGTTGTTATGGTATTTTTAATAAAATGTATTTAACTTCGATTAAATCCTGATATTATTATAAATAGCAATAAATTATTATTTATATCGAACAGAATATTCATACCTGTCGAGCATTTATTTAACAAAATATTGACCGAATAAATAGAAGCTTTAATGTAATAATATTTGCATATATTTTTGTGTTACACGCATACAACTGAGATCAAAGAATCATAAAATGAATATTTATTTATTCGTAGGAGTAATTCATTTTATAAAAAAATATAGTTTCGAAATTGTGGCCGAAAAATAAAATGGAAAAAGAAGAAGAAGAAGAAGAATAAAAAGAAAAAAAGCGAATTTGTAAATTTAATTTTTTTCAAAGTGTTGGAATGTGTTCCTGACTAGTATATCCTCGAGTACGAACATCGTATGAATTATTATTCTTTTTCTCTCTCTCTCTCTCTCTTTTTCTCTTAGATAAGTGGTCGTTCTGATGAAAACGAGGAAAAATAGCGGCAGTGGTTGGTTTTGTTAGAGATTTGGTTTCTTCTTTTTTCTTTCCCTTTTTTTTCCTTTAAATATCATGCTTCAGCGATTAGCTTTGATTTTATATCTGGTATTTTTTTATTTTTGTTCGCAATGGCTATGAGTTAAAAAGAAAAAGAATAAAACAAGAGAGAGAGAAAAAGAATGAAAAAAAGAGGAAGAATGAACAAACTAGAGGGGTTGGTTGGTGGGTGGTTGGAAGAAAGAGGATGGGAGGTATGGATGGAAGGTAAAGGGAGGAGGAGGGCTTAATACTAAAAGCAATAAGCAACGAGTGGTTGCGGTCTGTGCAGGAGGGGTTTTCCGAAGTTATTGTTGTGACCACCGCAATTCCGCACCACCACGACGGACGCCTACCCTCCATCCTGAAACTCGCCTTGCTAAATTAAATTTCACCCTACGCACAAAGCGCAACAAAGAACCCTAGCAAGTACGTTCTTTTCGAAAAAGGCTCGTGTCATGTAGCTGCCTTGTTTCTTTCTCTTTCTTTCTCTCTCTCTCTCTCTCTCTTTTTGTTACTTTTTCTTTTTCTCTGTTCTATTTCTTTCACCCATTTTTAACTTACCCTCCTCCTTTTTATTTTCTTCTTCACCCTCTTCTCTTTTTTAGTATTATTATTATTATTATTATTATTATTATTGTTATTATATCTTTTTTTATCTTCTTCCTCCCCTTTCGTTCCATTCTCCACCCATTGTAATTTTTTATCTTTTTAATATTTAGATCATCTATTATGAGAATATCTTGTTAATTTTTTTTTAAAACGTTTAATAATTTCTTCTTTGCTCATTTTTTAATTGACCCTTCTACTTATTTTTTTCCTCAACAACAACCTCGTGTTTTTTCTTCTTATTATTWTTATAATTATTATTATATCTATCTTGTAAATTTTTGATATCATCTATTTTGATAATATCTTGTTAATTTTGAGAAATGTTTATTTCTTTCACGATCATTTAGAACTTACCCTTCTTTTTTTCTTACTTACCCCCTTTACTTCTTCTTTTTATTATTATTATTATTATTATTATTATTATTATTATTATTATTATTATTATTATATATCTTTTTTTCATCTTTTTCTTCCCATTTAACTCCATTTTCTTTTTTCCCTTTTTTGTTTCATATTTTTCCTCTCTCTAATCTTTTATCTTATCCCTCTATCTTTCTAATATTTTCTTCTCTAACTTTTTGTTTTACTTTCCACTTCTTCCCTTTTTTTTATATATTTTTTTCCTTTCTCTATGTTGTAAGATAAAAATCTCTTTATCTTGCCAAGAAAGAAGTAAAAAAAAGAAAGGAAGGAAAGAAAAAAGAAAAGAACAGTCCTCCTAATGTTTTGTTGAATATCGTCACGTCTCATGAAAATAGAAGGTAGAAAAGTGTCGGGAATACGAAATTTTCTTTGGCTCATTCGCTAAAGTATAATATAATTCTTTTTTTTTCTGTGTTAGAGTTTTCTTTATGCTACTATGCTTTTTCAAATAGTACCACGAAATGTCAAACGTTTAATTTGACTCCTAAGAAGAGGAAAAAGTAGTAGAAGATGAAGAAGAGGAAGAACAGGAAGAGGAAGAGGAAGAGGAAGAGGAAGTAAAGAAATAGTTTAAATGAATAGACGTATTTTAACAAAGCAACAAGAGCAAAGAAAGAAGAAGAAGAAGAAAAAGAAGGAGAAGAAAAAAGAGGTGTAAAAAAGTTGATCATTTTCTTAGAAAAGATTTCAAACTACTTGCTTAGGAAAGTCGTATCTTGTAAACTTAGCTAACACAGTCAAAGGATCTTACGTAATCTTAGATAGATAGGAAGAAAAGATGTCTGATAATTCACCTGTTTTTCTCCTTTTCCCTTTTTCTACTTTTTTTTTTTCTTTCGTAATACATTCTTTCATTTTCCCACCCAAGCTATTTCACTATCATTTTAATGGATTCCTTCATTTTTCTCCCTTTTCCCCCCAAGTTTTTTCTTTCCTTTCTATCCTTTGGCAGGGCCAAACACAAAAGTATTTTCTTTTCTCGCAACATCCGTTATTACGGGATTCAATATGGCCGACAAACGAAGTCCCGGCTAAAATGTTGTTTCTCTTCTTTTATCTGTCTATCTATCTATTACCAACTTATACATGTATTTTGTGTATATATATAAGGGAACGTGTGTTGTGACATTTGGAAAAAACGATTTCCTTTCGATTTGAACACAACTATGGCGACCGTGTGGTCCGTTTGCGAAAGAATTAGGTCATCGATTCCTCCTCTTTTTCCTCCTCTTCCTCTTTTCCTATAATGTTAAACTACTTCGCGTGCTCGACCGCTGGACCCTTCTCTGTTTCCGTGGTTTTTCGATTCTCCATATTGATTTTTCTTTCGTTTTTTTCTCTCTCTTTCGTACATTACGTCATAGTATTATCTACGAAAAAAAGGAAAAAAAAATATTCCTGTCAAATTCTTTGCAGCGAATAGAAAATCAACACTTTATAAACTTTAATTAAATTTCAACTAATTAAACTCTATCCTAAAATTATCAATACTATTTTTATTTATTCGTTAAGTTTAGAATAAAGTGTATCTCGTTTGTTAGACGATAGTCGACAAAATGGCGTTAAAAGATTTTTTATTAATATACCAATGAATATTTTAAATGATCGGTTCATGTTTGCTCGTAAGTTTCGTTTRGATCAATTGTTATTTCATTTATTTATTTCATTTAGAATAAAGTGTATCTCGATTGATAAATGGTAGATGATGACAAAATGACGCTGAAAAGTTTTTATTAGTATACCGTTAAATGTTACAAATGATCGGTGATTCGCATGAGCGCGTAGTATGATGGGAGATTTTGTTTGAAGACCGGTTTTATTTTTTATTTTATTTAATTTAGAATAAAACGTTTGTGGGGGACGATTGATATTGTAATGGTTGATGACAAAATGGCGCTTTTTGATTTTATTAGTATACCGTTAAATGTTTTAAATGACCAAACCCATGTTTGCACCGTTCCATCAAACGCGTAGTACTATGATGAGGATTTTGTTTAAATCGGCTTTGTTTTTTAATTTATTTCATTTAAAATAAAGTGTATGGCGTGAGATTGATATTGTAATGGTTGATGACAAAATGGCGCTTTTTGATTTTATTAGTATACCGTTAAATGTTTTAAATGACTAGTCCGTGTTGGCACCCCATCGAGCACGTAGCTGTATTATGGGGTTCTGCTTGGATCGGCTTTTCGACCAATTCGTAAAGTACACAGAATGAACAACGTCGGTGGGTGGGGGGGGGAGGAGGAGGAGGAGGTTGCTGCTGCTGTACCTCCTGTAATCCGCGTCGCGGCAATTTATATTAATTAGCCTGGCCGCCTGGAACATTCGTGTTCAACATAAATTACCGAGACTAATGATGAGTGTCAGGCATAAACGTAACATAATGCGACCGCGTGCACGACCAGGACAATGTCTGCCCCCTCTTTCTCTCTATCTGTGTATATATATGTATGTGTGTGTGTGTGTGTCTCATTCTCTCTCTTTATCTATCTATTTCTCTTTCCATGGTGACCAAAGCGAATGACGATGCATCGCATCGTTTTGGTTAGCGTGTATACATATTCGTGTTACTACCTGCACGATATTAAAACGAGAAGTTAAAATTAGTACGATAAAAGCCGTATTATCCGATCGAGTGAGAGAATAATCCTGTTTAATCGGGAATAGTTTACTCTAATTCGATTATAAATTGTATAAATATTAAATGAAAAAAAAAAGATAACTTTTGATAATTGTGACACGTCTTTAACTTGTTTATTTTAGATTTTTAATATTGCTATATTACTGTATTGTTTCCTCTTTTTTTCTTATTTTTTAAATTATATTTTTACACGATTGGACATTAGTAGACATAAACTATGGAGTGTGTAATCTAAGGGTTGTTCTTGATGGTCCCTAATATTTGCTATACTCAATGACCCGCATATCGTCTTCTCATTGATGCATTTATAGATGAATTTTCCTTTTATCCGTTGGTGTGAATCGGACCAAAGAGATCAGTCTGCTTAACTACCAAAAACGACAAACTGTGAAGTGGAAAACGAAAAGGGGGTTGAATTGTGGGGTGGTGGTGATATTGGGTTGAAGCCAGACGAAAAGGGAAAGATTCCTTCTTCTTTTTCTTCTTTTCTGGCAATCAAGCAGGGACAGTCTCGTTGTCTTGTACGCTTCGTTTCTTACGCTTCTTATTATCCTCAAGAAGCCGCCATCTTTTTGGCAACTCGAAGGAGGAAATTCTTTCTTTCAACAATCGCAACATTTTGTTTTTTGTTTTTACTCGTGACGACGTCGTTAATCATTCGTTTTTCATAATTTAGAATTTGTTTTTTTCCTGATCGAACCAATACGGGTTCTAGGTAGACCAAAAGTTTCAAGGTAGTTCGTAAAAAAAAGGTTAATCAATTTTTATCCAGACTTTTTAAAGTTAACTTTTATAATTAGCTAGTCATACAAACCGTAGGTAGTAGTTATAAAATTAAAAAAAATGAAAGAACAAGATATTAGTTCGTAAGAGTAATTGATTATTTTAAGGTATTTCATATTTACCTAAATATTGTATATAATTATACGAAAGTTTAACTAAAGTATCGATAACAACACGTTACAGGTTGTGTAAGTGTTGAAATAAATGCACAATTCTTTTAGAAAATAAAAATTCGATGGATATTTGGTTAGAAAAAAAAAAAAAAGAATAGGAAGTGTAGAAAGGAATAGTCGCTAGTTCGATTCGATTGGTAGAAGCAAGGATTGGTCTTAGGTGAGTCTTAAATTTCTCATTAGCGTTGGCTCGTCACCTTCGATTCGAACGAACGAGGAGATCTCTAGGAGAGAATTAGCCGCGTCAATATTTGCCCCGCAATCAAGCCGCTTCGAGTTACCCCCATCTACCAGCACTACCACCCTTTTCCTCAAAACCTTTTCTACCTCCTTTCAAGATTTCTCTCGTTTCTTCTTTCACGAATCTAAGACTTCGTTACCGATTGTTATCTAACAGTAGTCAAGAAGAAAGCGAGAACGGTAGCTTAAATAAAATATAAATAAATAAATAAAATAAATAAAAATAATAAAAAAACTTTTTATTTTTTTTTTTATTATTTATTTTATTTTATATCCTCATATATATCTCTATCTCATTCTAACTCGTTTGTGTTATAGTAGTTTAGTTTAGTTTCGTTTACTTTCTTTTCGTCGATACTACTACTCTTTTTAAACAAGAATTTCGATTTATTTTCAACCCCTTTGCTTTTTTTTTCTCTCTTTTTTTTCCTTTTTTTTTTGTTTCACCATGACCCGAGCCATATTTTTCTATATTCGATAAACGAATAGAGCCGACAAACTCGTAACGAATTTACGACGAATGGATGGATGGATCGCGAATTCGTTCAAAATTTCACTCCTGTTATAACGAGAGAGAGAGAGAGAGAGAGAGAGAGAGAGAGAGAGAGAGAGAGAGAGAATACGAACATCCAAGTACACGTATATATATTTTTCAATGTGTTTTATGGTAGAGACACAGCATCAGGATTTTTAATAACGTACGATAAATCTGCTCGTTAGTTTTCATTGATAAACTGACTTAACATGAATCCCGTGTTATAGACGTTTCAAACAAATCATCGATGATTTTTCGATCGACTGCTAGAACAATACAAAAATAATAGAAGAAGAAAACAAATAAATAAATAAATAAAAGGTAAAAGAAGAAAATTTTTAAATTTACGTTTACTTTCCCTCCTCTCCTCTCTCGTTCCCACTACCAACACGTACATACTTTTTACGAGCAGTACTATATATACTGGATAGGTAGAAAAAGTAGATAGACAAGGATGTAACGAGACTCCTGGAATCGTGGAAGAGAAGTTTTGAAATGAAAGCTTCCGAGAGTTACTCGAAGCGAAGTTTCGGCGGAAGGAAGCTCGAATCGAACGTCATTCCTGAGAACTTTTAAACTGAAAAGAGGTGGAAGGAGGTGGAAGGAGGTGGAAAAGGAGGAGGAGGAAGGTTAGGGTTAGGGTATGGGCTGGGTGGTTATAAGAGTGAGAAGGATAGATAGATTGAAAGAAAAAGAAAGAGAGAGATGATGGGGGGATGAAACGAACGAGTTATAACGCGACGTTGCTCATCCAAAAGGAACGTTTCGAAGGGAGTAAAAAGATGAAGTGAAGGCTGAGAATGAAGGCGGAGAAAAAGAGAAAAAGAGATAGAGAGAGAGAGAGAGAAAATTTGAGATGGTATGGGATGGGTTAAGAAGAAGACGCAAGGAAGGGGGGAGGGTAGTGTCGCAAATTGAAAATTCTCATCCAACGTCCCACTATTTTCTCGTTCGGGTCTTACAAATCTTTATTTGACGGGAAAGCAGCGGGTTCTCGTAAGAAATCGATGCTGCTGTGCTGGCGTTACTGCTGGTGCTGATGCTGGTGCTGATGCTGGTGCTGTTGCTGCTACTGATGGTGATGGTGATGGTGGTTGTTGTACACGGGGTGTGCTGCTGTAACGTTACTCGATGAGTCTTTCTACGATCCCCAGTTAGTAATTTTTTTTTCTTTCTTTTTCTCTCTCCTATCCATTTTTATTTTACCTTTTTTTTTATTTTTTTATAGGACGGTCCATTTCGTCCAATATATTTTTCCTCTTTTGTGTGTGTATGTGCGTGTGAGTGTGTATTTTTACTATTATTTTTTCTTCCTTTCTCTCGTCACAGAAAATAGGAATTTCATTCTACGTGATGTAGGCAACAAGCACAACAACGATTCATATAATAAAGTGAGAGATGCCCCACCCTCATCCCCACTCCTCCAAGCGAGTAGAGGTACGAAACGAGTTACACGGAAAGCTTTATTAGAAGAGCTTTATCTCTTCGAAAGCGAGGTCGACGCTATGCGACACGACGGAACGGGACCAGACCAGACCGGACGGGACGGAACGGGTTGGGACGGGATAGGACGGGACGGGACGATATAAAAGCAGAAATTACAAGGGAAACTTTGAACGAAGTAACGTTCTTTACTCTTCTGGATAACAACGATAACTCCTCGTCTTTTTCTACTTTCTTCTGATTTACTATAATACATACTGTTGCTTTATTTTTCTTTTTTCTATTTTGAAGTGAAAACTTCTTTAGAATGGGAGTGATCTGAAAAGTAAATAAACGGAAACGGAGCTATGTAACGAAGCTATGAAACGGTTGCCATACTAAATAATGAAAGAAAAAGAGACAAACATAGGATTTAGACTGCGAGGGAATGAGACGGAATATAGCTATACAGTTTTTCCTATTCTCGGTCTCCTCTTTATGCTATGCTTCGTAGTTATCGCTCCTGGTTGTATATGTGTGTGTTTGATGAGTGCGACTGCATACTACAAAGCGTAAACACACATATTCTTTCGATACTCGAAATGTTTGTAGGTAGGAGCGATAGAAGGNCAGAGATAAGCACGTAGGTATGCGACAAAAGTATAAGGTCCAAACGAACCGACGATCGACATAAACAAAGAAGGTGCGTGGTGTGTTTTTTTTACCAAACGTGTCATTTCTTTTCTATTTAAAAATGTTTCTATTTTATTGAAAAATTATTATTAAATTATTTATTTCGTAAATATTATTCTTATTAATGATTAGGAAATATATAGATTAAAATAATTGTATTGTCTGCAAAATTTTACAAAAAAAAAAATTGATTATAAGATACCTGAGAGAAAAAGAATTAGACAACATTGTAGAATACTTTTTTTATAAATATCCAAAGACATGTTTTTTAATTATAATGTTTGCGTATTTAGGAAATTTATACTAATTTTTCAATAAAATAGAAAAGTTTGTAAATACAAGAAACTCGATTACGAGACTTTTTAACGAGGCTTGTTTATGAGACTCTTCTACGAGGCCTAATTAAACACACCCTACAGACTTATCAGACGAGACCCTACGGACTTATCGGACGAGACCCTACGGACTTATCGGAAAAAATCTCACTACTTTATTGAAAAAACCTCACTACTTTTCGGAAAAAACCTCACTACTTTTCGGAAAAAACCTTACTACTTTTCGGAAAAAACCTTACTATAGAGGTGTTTACTACACTAACAGAGGTGTTTAGTTACCATGCATTTTTTAGTTACGAGAAGCAACTCGTCTCATTTCTTTGAATTGAGAACTTGCTTGCTGTGTAATATGTTATCTATTATAATATGTTTTCAATAAAACGTATAATAATTTTTGAATGTGATAACAATAATATAATAATAATATTATAACAAATAAACCCAACAATTATCCTATTCTTGATATTCTGCAGTCGTCTCTTTCTTTCGAAACTTAGTTTTTCGAAGGTTTCACTTCTAACATGTGTGATCTGCCCACATGATATTTTTTATTTCCTCCTAGTTAAATGAATCGAATTAACGTTCAACCAATTTATGTAAAATAATTTTTTTATATTTTCAACATCGAACCTTACTATAATATTAACTTTTATTTTTTAGAAATAAATAGAACTTCGTTATTTTTATACACCTTTTTCTTTTTTTACATTACTTCATATTGCTTTTTTTTTATCTTGCATCAATTTTTATTTAGGTCATTCTTATTATTTGTACTTTTTGTTTTTTTTTTGTATTTTTTTTTCTTTTTCTTCTTATTCTTCTGCTGTGTTTTTCTCATTAAATGAGTCAAATTAATATTTGATAAATTAAACCTGGCGAAATACTTCCATACGACAACGAACGTTAATAAAATAAATTGAATTAATTATTTTTAGTTAGTTTTTCCTTTTTTTTTTTTAATTAACTTCTACTACTTTTAACTAACATCGATTTTAATTATTAATTTTATTTTATTTTTTATATATGTATATTAAGTTTAAATATTTGCATATTTGAATTAAAATTTCTTTTTCTCTCTCTCTCTCTCTCTCTCTTTCTTGCTTTTATCTTTTTTATAATTGATAAGAATGATCGAGTGTAATGGGAAATATTCTAATCGCAAGTAAATAAGACGAAACTTCGTAGTTGTCGTCGTACGACAACCTTTGGCCCTTTGCTACTACTCACCCCTATGATTTCTTCTTTCTATTTCTCTTTCTCTCTCTTTTTACCTTTTTCACCTTCCAACCCCTCGTCCTGCTCTTTCTCTTTTCTTTTCACCCTCACCTAGTGGCGTGACGTATGGGCAGCATTTATAGCGCGAGATAGCACCGGCGGTTCTCGACAGCACCGGCAGATTTATCCTCCACGGTTATTGGAGTTATACAAAGGATTTTTCCAACCGATCCCATAAAGTATCTGTACTCGATGTCCTATTATTTACGCACTCGCCTACCACCCGTAGATGTAGACTCTGTCTTTCTTCTTTCTCTCTCTCTGTCTCTCTCTTTCTCTTTTTCTTTTGATTCTTATGGTTACTTCATCTTTTTTCTTTTTTTTTTTTTTTTAAATAAAAAAAATCTTATTTCACTTTATAAAAAGAAAAAAAGGATATGAAGGAAAAGGTGACGATCAGTGTAATCTTACAATTACAGTGTAATTTAAATGTATATTATTGAAATGTAAAAAATGAAAGTATTATATTTTGTAGTAATATTAATTTAATATTAATTTATTAATAGATAAATATTATTGTTATATATTATATATTAATTAATTTAATACGATAATAATATTAATTAGAAATAATTTAAAATTGTTCTAAAAATATGAACGAGTTACGTTTATTCTGCTTAAAAAAAGATACAAGTATTTGAGTGATCACAAAATTAATTTATTATATCATTTTAAATTATTCTAATATAAAAAATATGAACATTTAATATTCGCCAATGTTAACATAAATGAGAGTATAATACGATACGATCAAAATATTGATTTAAAATCATTTTTAATTAATATTAAAATACGAACAATTCGTATAATTTAATATTAAAACGAATATGAATAAAAAGATACAGGATAAAAAAATATTTATTATTTTTTTAAATGACTAAAATAAAAACATAAAATAAAGAAAAATAAAATACGAATAGTTAATATTCTTCAATGTTAGTAGAAACGAGTCAATCAACTTGAAAATACATATACATATGTATCACTCTATCCGTTTCAACGTACTGAAATCGCGTGTTCGAGGCTCGAAGAACGGCCCCCATAGTTTTGTTCGTTCGTACGTTCGTTCGGCATTAATGGATGACCGCTGTTCCCGTAGGTTTTATCGCTAGCACGGACCCGTATATATATATAGATATATAGATATATAGATATATATGTATATACGTTCGAAACGGTGGCCGTGAATGTCAAAATGGGCCGAACGGTTCGCATCGATCCACAATTTCCCCTCTCTTTTTCTTCCATTCTCTTTCTCTCTCTCTCTCTCTCGCTCTCTCTCATTTCTACTCTCGTAGACCAAGTGTACGATTCAGTCCGGCTTTAGTACTCACGTTCGATTGGCTTTTCGAATTTTCTCTCGGAATTTCGACTACTTTTTTTCCAACCATTTTGGTTTCCACCTCTTTTATTTTATTTACTCTTTCTTTCTCTCTCTCTCTCGTTATCTCTTTCACTCTGAAAGGATAGAAAGAGCGTTAAAAACGTTTTGTTGAAGTACGAAGAAAATTTCTTACGATTTAATTTACCTATTCTTTCTTTTTTTATTTATTTTTTATTATTATTTTTCCTCAAAAGTTCGTAGCTCTAAAATTTAACTTCACACAAAAATTTATCCCTTTCTCTCTTTTTCATTTCTTTTTTCTTTTTTTTTTTTCGATACGCAACAACCTTTTTACATATTTTTCTGTATTTTTTTTTTGTTGCCCTTTTTTTTTCTCTATCTTTTTACTTTTTCTCTGTCTTTGTTTTTGTCTTTCGTTTTACTCAACGTATATAAACCTAGTCCATTTTTTCTTTTCTCTTTAGCATCTCATCCTGAGTAGGGTAGCCGTATCTGCCTCTCGGTATGGTTATCGTACTACTAAACTAGCAAGTTTATAAGCGGACACGCTATTGCGAGAAACTTGCATGTACTTTGGTAGCAAGTCGCTCGTAGAAGAACTCAACGAACGAAAGCCAACGCGTTTCGCTTCGTCGAAGACAGTTCCGAGGGGATCGTTATACTCCTACGGGGTTCCCTCTTTCACCCTTTCTTTTTTTTTTTTTTCTTCATTTTATTTCTTATTATTTTTATTTTTTCCCCCTTTCTTGATTTTCTTTTTCACATGCCAGAAAAGCAGAATAATATGCGTTCCTTACGTTTCGTATTTTTCTATGATTGGATTTTTTTTTTTGTCAAAAAATACGTTTTACTTTTAATTTTCTTTTCTTTTTTTACCTCGATGAAAAAGATTTCTTTATTATTCTTATTGGAATAAGAGTTTAATCTATTTATATGGAAATCAAATTTACAACAATATTTAGAAATATATTGTTAATGTAAATCGTCGAGAAGATACAAATATGTTTTAATTGTAAAATATGAATTTAATTAGGTTTGATATTCCAATTTCAAATTTATTAATTTATTAAACTAATTGTAAATCTTATTATATATTATTTCGATATTTAATATAAATAACATATAAACAAGTAAATTATTTAACGAAATATAGGAGAGAGAGCTGGTTGATTAGTTTTGAATATCAACAAATATTGAGCCTAAGCATTCATTTTTAATGAATATAACCAACATTAATTAGTAATACATAGAAATACGTTTATGTATTACTGTATACGTCTCTTCTTATATCTCGCTTTTAAAGTAGTATGCGTATTATATGTATTTATAAAGAGTTTTTATTTATGAATCTAGGATTAAACTTATCTCCAATACAAGGTTACTTTAACAAGGAATAAGTCAACAAAATATATTCGTTGAAATATAAGAAATATTCTAACTGAAAATTGTCTTCTTTGTTATTCCTCGGTAGGACTCCGAAGGTGACACACCTCTTCACGACGCAATATCGAAGAAACGGGACGACATGTTGGCTCTCTTATTGGACCACGCTGCGGACATCACACTTACCAACAATAATGGCTTCAATGCTCTTCACCATGCTGCTCTTCGTGGAAATCCAAGGTGAGTGAGTGCTCCAGACATTTTATTCCAAACAGGACGTTAAACGTATATACCTTTTTTTCTTGCAGCTTGAATTTTTCTACCTCTTGTACAATTTTATTTTTTTACTTTTACTTTTATTTTCCTTTTTCTTTTCATTTTTACTTTACAATTTTTATATTTTGTAAAAGGAAGATATCGTAAATCGAATTTAATTTCGATTGTAGGAGGAAAATGAAGAAAAAAGGTAATTAATTTTGTTGTTATTTTTCAGCTCATCGAGATTAGGATTTTGTTTTTTGCTTTTAAAGAAAAACGTTGAAAAATATGTAACAGTTATTTGTTTAATTTTCGAACAATTGCACTTCGATCGAGCATCTTCGATTCGAAAAATATCTTATTATCATTTTATTGTATTTATTAAAGGTTTTCTTCGTTCTTCCTTTTTCAGTAGTATCTTACATTGTATGTATGTGTTCTAAGTGAGAGAATATCTCGGTTTCCGTTTCGTAAGAACGTGTACGTGACCTCTTCTGCTTCTGTTGCTTGCTATTGGAAATTTAATAAAGGTTAACGTGTACGTTTCTCTAACGTTAGGAAAAGAAAGATTACGAGAAGAGGAACGAGATTCCGATCGAAAACGTTTTCATTTCAAGCTTTCAGGTTTATCCACGCTTGCAAACGTATAGATAAATTTCTCTCTTTTTTTTTTTTTTATTTATTTTCATTTTATTTTTTAAACGAATTCGAACTATTGAATTTTTTATTAAATAACTCTTGTTAGCTTTTTATAAATATACCTATGTATATATAATTTTTAGTTATTTTTTATTATTCGATTTGTGTATATATATATATATATATATATATATATATATATATGTATGCACGATTAATTCATTTCTGCTGATTACGCGAGATATCTCGTAGCCAAGTTATATGCAAGTTTTATTTATCGTTGTGCCGACTACGAAATCGTATATCGTATAAATCATCATAAATGCCACTCAAAGGTTTATATTTGGAATTAATTAATAATAAAACTCTTGCTCTGTGATATAACATTCAGGGTTGCATGTTATTTCGTGTTATTTAAGTTCGACCCATAAGATTAGTTTCATGTCTCACGTGTTGTTTTAATACACACGGTGGTGTAAATTTTAAGCAATGTCCTTGTTCTTATTTCAAATAAATTTTAGGTATTCAATGCAATTTTTTTCATCGAAAATAAACATTGAAAGAAAAAAAGAAAAAGAACAACAAAATTGTACGTGTATTAATTATCGATCGAAGACAGAAGTTACGAATTATGATGAGATCATTGATATTCATGGTATGTTACTCACGTTATATGAAAACACATGTGTGTATGTATAATAATAATTATAATCGATTCTTGACACTGGAATATAATCTATCTAGTGGTTTACCTCCCTGTCCCTCCCCTATAATGGCCGTAATATCACCGTTCTGGCAAAACGATCGTCTTGACTGCTGCTACACGCGGTTTATGTGTTTTACGGTCCATGAGAGAGCAACTATGATATACCTATAGTTATCTACGCTAACGTTCCTTTCGAACGTCTGGTATAAATTAAAGGGAAAAAAGTTGTAAATGAAAGAGAAAGAGGGGTAGACAAAAAGTGAGTGAGAGATTTAAAGGGGGAAAGGGGAAGAGTTTGCTGTCATGAAAAAGGGGGATAAACCTCTTTCGAATAATATTATTCTCGTTCCGCTAGAAAATTTCTACAGGAAAGAGGGGCTGGGGGGGTAGTAGTTTCTTCTAACGACACGCTTGTGCGAGTTCGAGTTGTTCGATGCGATATCACGGAGAGATTAAGATACTATGCATGATTCAATAGGACGAAGTTTGAATTACACGGTAATTTTTTTTTTTTTTATTCGTCTTCTTTCTCCCCCAATATTTTTTCTGACGAAGTTTTTATAAATGTATTTTATTTCAGCTTGTTATCTTTATTTTTATTTTTTCTTTCTAATATTATTTTCAACGAACAATATCTCTCTCTCCTTCTCTCTTTCTCTTTCTCTCAGTCTTTCTTTTTCTTGTTCTCTTTCTATATGTTCATGCATGATTCAATAGAACGATGTTTGAATTACACAGTTATTCTTTTTACCTTTTCTTTCTTTCTTTTTTGATATTTTTTTTTTATCAAGCTCTCACTCTTTCCCTTTTTCTTTACGGTCATGCATGATTCAATAGGACGCAGTTTGAATTACACGGTTGTATTTTTATATTTTTTCTATTTTTCTTTCTCTATCTTTTTCTTCATCATTTTCTTTTATTTTTTATCAAGATTTATTCTTTTATTTTTCTACGAAAGTAATTAGTACAAGTTAATTGTAGAAAACATACCTTGTTAGATAATATTGAATTCTTACATAGGTAGTAGTAACAATCACCACACTGCAAGTAGTAATGGTTGTGGTAGTGATGACGAGTGGTTAGTAGTAGTGCCAATGGAAGAAAAAGTTTTCAACGCACATTTTTTAATTAGATATCTATTAACGTATAATTTATATTTTTTTTTTTGCTTCTTCTCCCATGCCATTATCATCCACGGAAAGGTAATTTTCAGTTACTACGATAATGGATACATTTTCTACGTATATCACGTGCGAGCGTAAAAATTATGATCTTGATAGAATCACCTTACGGTTGGCCGAGTATTCGCGTTGTCGTTTTTTCTTACGATCATTTTCTCTCTCTTTTCTGTTCTCTCTCGTTGTTCTCTATCTTTATTGGTCTCTCTTTATCGGAGATACTATTCGACTCAATTCTACATCGAATCTCTCAGCAAAGTCTCTTCTGTTCTGAACAACCGTCGTTCTCTGACTTTCTCTCTCTCTCTCTCTCTCTCTCTCTGTCTCTTTCTCTTTTACTCTTTCTATCTATCTGTCCATCTGTCTGTCTTTCTCTCTTTCTCATTCGATTTAGTTTCATGGGAATCGAGAGTCGAATCTCGGAGAGGATTCGTTCGCCTTTGATTATCACTTCGAGACACGCTCGGATTAATAACCGGGAACATGGAGGAGGAAGACCATCAATGTTATCGAATCGTATGCGATTTGAAATTATATACCTCAAAGAGATCGAATGCTATTTGCGAACTTTATCTCATGCTACGTGTCACACAATTATAACTGTTCCCGTTTCGGAGAAAATTAGTTTCGATGTTTCATCCTATTTATATCGTGGCTAATTATTTGTTTGTATATGTGTTTGTATRTATGTATATATGTATATAGAAAATTATACACATTACTGTAATATGGTTTTATTCATTAGCTTCGTTTATTTATAACGCTTGTTTTCCATTTCTAGAATTACGTCATTATTTAATAAAAATGCATATTTAGATGAATAAAATTTTATATTTCCTTTGCATATAGGTATGTGTACACATATATACGCATTATTTGTTATTATCTTAATGAAATTATAATTTTACGTTTCCTGATTATTTCTGGTTTACCAATTTATTATTTTATAAATATATTTAATGTTTTTCGTTTACATGCATAATGTATAAACACATATTATAAATTCACACATGTATTCTTTTTTTTTTTCCAAACAATAAATATACTTCTTGAAAATAATTTTTAATTCATTGTCGAGTTCTTTTCATAAATATACAGATAATTTATTTCCACCTCGTTGATCATAATTTTATCAATAAAAAAAAAATAATCGATGTAGAGAGACAAAAAATTTATAATAAAAAAGAAATAAAATAAAATGAATATCTCCTTATCGTCCATTTAACGTTACATATTCTAATCGTGTAAATCAAGAATAATTTACAGCTATCTCGATCTCATCTACAAAATATCATCCTGACTATGTTCATCCTTTAAGAAGAATCAGAGAGCGTCGGAAAGAACGTTAGGTAAAGTTCTTAGGGTAGTTTGCGGTTAGTTGGCGTTATCGCCACAGCCTGTCTTGGATGATTCCGTGTCTACTCGCAGAGGAGGATTTCTTTTTGTCATGAACGTTTTAAGATGGGTTGAGGCGACAGGACGTGTCGGCTTGGATGTTCATTCTTCCTTTCCTTCTTTCTTTCTCACTCTCTTACTCTCTCTGTCTTTTTTTCTCTTTCTTTTTCCGTCTTTCACACACTCGTTGAGATAAAAGCTCTCGAAAATCTCTCAAGCTAGCTTTCCTACGACTTTCTCTCTCTCTTTCACACACACACACACACACACATACACATACACACATACATACATACGCATTTGTAAATACACACAGAGTTGAATACTTCACATAAACATATCCTCCCTTCTTTTTCTATTTTTTTTTTTCACTCTATCTATTTCTCTTTCTGTTTTATTATTTCTTTTCCTTTCTGTTTCTTTCTTTCTCTTTCTATTTTTTTTCGTTCTTTTACTATTTTCATCTCTCTCTGTTTTTTTTTCGCTCTCTTATTATTTCTGACTCTTTCTTTTACTATTTCTGTTTCTTTCTATTTTTCATTCTCTCTCTTTCTCTCTTTTACTTTCTATCTTTTTCTTCCTTTTTTTTACCTCTGTATATTTTGTCCTTTTTCTAACTGTGTAGGTATATTTGTGTCTTTTTCTATTTTAGTTTTGTACCTTAGCTTACCGCCCGTATTCGCTAGAGTCCTCGTCGTGTCGTCGTCAACGTTGGCAGTGGCGTGCCTTTCCAGAAAGCTCTGAAGCCGAACGAACGGACATCCGGAGACGTAATTTCCTGCCCTCCTGGTGTACTACTCTCTCTCTCTCTCTTTCTCTTTCTCTCTGTGTGTTTCCTTCTCTTCTTCTTCTTTACTCCCTCTCATCTTTCTCACGGTAGCTCGACCTCTACCGTTCTCCAACGCTTTGTAGGATACATTCTCTCGGGGTTGCCGACGAAACTTCTCTCGTTTTCCATGCTCTTCGACCCTCATCCTCTCTTCCTCTCTTTCTCTTCCTCTCACTCTCTCACTCTCTATGTGTGCTTTCACTGTACTATCTCGAATTAGAGACGGCCGATGGTCCAGCCACGAGTTCTACTAAAGCCAAAACTTTACGACTTCAAAACGTTCCTTTTTCTTCTTCTTTTTCTTCTTCTTTTTCCCCCCTTTTCCATTCCTCCCCTTTTTTCCTATTTTCTTTTTAATTAATAATTTTACCAAGTACGCTTGATCAATTTTTTCTACATACTACACACTACACACTACACACTACACACACACTTTATATGTTTCTCTTTTAATTTTTATAAATAACGCGATCATTCGACCTCGCGTGATAGAATTTAGCGTTAAACTTTCTAATTAATAGATCTTTTGTTTTATATGAATATACTACCAAACGAAAATTCCTTTTATACCATACTCATTCAACTAAAGTATTTTTTAATATTCTCCTAAATCAAAAGATGTTTGAAAATAAATGATGGAATGAAAAGATCGCAAGAGAAGGGATTTGAAGGATTCGCGTTTCGATATCAACACGGGTAATAGTAAAGGACCCCGTACAGTAAAGTTCGGAATAGTTTTCGGTGTAATTAGGTGGAGGGATTCACTCTTTCTTCGAAAGCTCGCGCGTTGTTCCTGTGTTCTACGAACGAATGAAGGAAAATGAGTTAGGGGTGGGGGTTTGAGATTGGGGTTGGAGAAAGGTGTCGTCGTCTTCGTCGGTGTTGTAAAATGCAGCAAGCAGCGAAAGAATGAAAACTTCGGTGACAGGGGATGAGGTTTGAGGATAAGGAAGGAATGAAGGAAGGAAGGAGAGTAAGGGTTGAAAGGGAAAAGAGGGGTTGTGGAGGTCGAGCGAATAGCGGAGGGAGGAGAAGAAGACGAGCATTTAAATAGCTCGTCGGGCGCGAGCCATTTAATTTACCTCAGCGAGGATCTAATTACTTCCAATAGTTTGTTAATTTCGTTCCACTACTTTGCTGTCATTAAATAATTATTATAGTACAATGCCGGAATGGAACAACGGGCTTGGCTATGATGTTTTTTTTTTATTTTATTTTTTTTTTGTGAGGAGGAAAAAAAAACGGTTAAATCGTTTATCATATATAAATATTCTACGAGATTTTGTTTTTAATCAAATTATTATAAGGAATTCATCGTGTTGATTAGAATATAAATAATTTCAAATATTATGTGTCTTATTATGTATATGTATAAATTTAGAATAATAATTATTATATAATTTATTTACAGAAAATTTCTCGTGGAATTTGTTTAATTTTTTTAAAAGGATTGTAAAGTAAGATATCAAATTTTTCTATGGTAAGTTTAAACATTTGTAATTCATGCAACGTGTTCGAGAATTACTTTAGACACCTAGAGAAACAACAATTTGATATGCTCTTTCTCTTTCTTCTTCTTCTCTTCCACATCCTCCTTGCTACTTTCATAAGCGTATACGTACGCGTAGAAATTTTGAGTAAGTTCTCTTGTTTAGTATAGCAAGTATCTGGAGAGTCTCCTCCGTTCAAGTCTAAACCCATAATGGCAGTCTAACTGCATCTATGCATAAACGGGACCGCGTTATAGGGCAACGTTGTTGGTGCTACGTTGCATACTGAAAATCGACGAAGATAGAGATAGAAAGAGTAAGAGAGAGAGAGAGAGAAGGAAGGAAGAGGGGGGGAGGAAATATAGGGGAGAAACGAGGAAGCGTACTATTATCTATCCATATCAAGTTATAATAGCCCCCGTGTTAAATCGCATGAGAGGCAAATCGTTTGGAAGTAACGTTGAGTATCTGCGGCCCTGGGATACGCCCTTCACTATTTTCTCTTCTCTTCGTCTTTCAATGCTCGTCATCTCTTTTAGGGGGGGGGGTTCTTCTTCCCCTTACTACTTCGGTCTTTCTCATTATACTTTTTCTCCCAGGTATAATAAAAAAAAAAAGAAATAATAAAGTAAAAGTGAGACATTGATAGGAATCTTTTACTTCCTCCTTTCGATGGATTTCTTTTTACAATATGAAATTTTTAAAATAAATAAAGTTTTCCTCCCTATATCGTTCAATTTTTCGTTATATTTTTTGTTTTTCTTTTGAAATAGTTTCAATTAAACAAAAAATTATCAATCGATCGCTCGTTGTTTACGTTTTCAATAAAATTTCGAGCACAATTCATGTTTTATGATTTTTATTTTATACTCGTGAATTTTCTCTATCTTTTGTCTTTTTCCATTTTGACGATATTTCACGGTGTTTCGTTTTGAAAATTTTATTTCTTGTTGTTGTTGTTGTATGTACATTTATATAATAAATATAAACAAAATAAAATTACGAATATACTCTAATTAAAATCTAATTGTATATAATTCCTGTATTTATTGACTTTATCTATTCGCATATGAAATTTTATATGTTTTATAAATAATTCATTCGTTGTACAATACAATATTTATATTCATATTTGATTTTATTATCAATAATAATGATATTACATATGGTAAAAATATAAATATGATAACTTTATAATATTGGAACCGTGTTTAATGTTCAGTAAAAAGATATGTTATTTATCGATTTGATACCTTAAAACGGTGTATTGATTTTTTAAAACGATGATAAGAAGAGTTGTGAGAGGAAAGCGGTGACCCCCCCACCGGGAGTCGAAATTGTAAAACATTTAGCGAAATGTACGAGTCACGTTGCGATTTTCTCTCCATCTCTCTTTTTCTTTTTATTTTTCTCTCTCTTTTACGGATTCGCTTCTTGGATTAAACGACCTCCTCGCCCGAATTCGCGGCGTTCCATCGTAAATTGTACCAAAGAATTCGATATTAACGGTTGTTGGAGCCGAGCCGGCTTCTGGATGGGGGTTGGCCCGTGGCTTCAGTGGGTCGAGTTCTGAACCTCGGAAGGAAGAGAACCTACAAGAGAGTATGAGAAAGACAGAGAGATGGAAAAGGGAGTAGTGAAAGGAGAATGGGAATGGGGTGAGTGGTGAAGGTGGTAGGGGGGAGTAAAAGGTAGTAGGTATTAATGCTGCATTCACCTCAGACGCCAACCGAGCGAGCTGACAAAGCTTGCTCTTCGTAGTCTGCAGAGCTCGAGGTATTTCAACGAAAACGAGAGAGAGTGAGTGAGTGAGTGAGTGAGTGAGTGAGTGAGATAGATAGATCGATGGATGGATAGATGGATGGAAAGATGGAGAAAGACGGAAGATTCTTTTGGTATGCGCACGCGTGCGTTGCTATCCATGCCGTAAGCGTGTTAGTGGATTGTCGATTCTTATCTTATTTTTATCTTTCTCGACGGAGAACTTTGAATTAGAAAAATTTTTCCATTTTTTTTTTTTGCTTTTAAAATAAACTCACGCGTTTTATATATTCGCGGGACATCGGTTGTCCTTTTTTCTGAACCACGAAAATCGTTGGAAAATATTTTGTTTTTGTATTTAAGTAAGCTCTGACGTTTGTACGTCGGTGGTAAATCTTTTTTTCTATTAATGATTTATTTTATGTTACAATAATTTATATAATATCTTTTAAGATTATATTATTTATCATTTATCATTTGATTGGAATTTGTTTTTTCATTTTAGAAGTAACAAATTTCATCAAATTTCGATATTTGACGTTCGGTTATATAAAGGGAACACGAATTGATTTATTGTATGTAGGAAGGAAAAGAAAAAAGTAGGTGGGATAAGGAGTGCAACGAGCGTGTCGAATGAACGAACGAGTAGGATGAGTAAATTCGAAAGAGAAAGAGAGAGACAGAGAAAATAAGAGTAGGATAAGAAGGGTATGAATGTTCCGAAGGGTGAATGTCGCTCGCCACGCGGCAAGATTTCATGGACGAGTGTAAAAAGTTACGTCAGCGTTTATCAAATCTTTCAAAGGTTTTGGGGAGTCGGAGTTTCCGGGTCGCTGGATAGCTAAGCCGAATCTCACCTTCATCTTCCCTTCACCTTCACTATCACCACCACCACCACCACCACCCCCCCACTACTTTTCCTATCCCTGTTTCTCCTTCTTCTTCTTCTTTTTTCGTTTGTAAGTTTCTTTCCCTCTTTCTTTCACCTATAACATCACACAACTATCATCACCACTATTTTCCTATCCTTGTTTTTTCCTTCTTCTTTTAGTTTTTTAGTTTGCTAGTTTCTTTTTGTCTTTCTTTGACCATTTACAAATACCAATACACGTACTAAAATCACCACTACCATCACCACCATAACCAACACTACTACTTTACCCATCCTTGTTTGTTTCTTCTTCTTTCTCTTTCATTCGTAAGTTTCTTTCTATCTCACCCCCACAAATACCAATACCTAAAACCACTTTTACCAACACCACCACTTTTCCCATTCTTATTTCTTCTTTCTTTCGTAAGTTTCTATTTCTTTTCCCTTTCTCTTCCTTTTCCATTCCCGTCGCTACCACGGAAATTGGATAGTTGCTTCCAATTCTGTGCGGACCACGTAAAACGGTAAAAGAAGAAAGATAGAAAGAGAGAGGTATGCCTTTGTTTCTTCTACTTTGTCTTCGGTTCCGTTGAAACTTTCGCGTATCCTTACTTTTCTCCCACAACTTTTTCTTTTTTTTCTTCTTCTTCTTCTTCTTTTGCTTCCGTTTTCTACCGCTGTTTCTGATCCGAGATCGTCGATTTTCCTTCATTCCTTTCCACCATTCTCAACCATTGCGAAAACTCTTTCGATCTTCTTCTTCTTCTTCTTCCTTACTTTCTTTTAAAGAAATATATATGAAAGAAAGCTTTTCTTCTTCTTACAGATACGATCAAATTTAAAGCTTGTATTCGTATTTAAACTACTGATCAAGTTTCAAATCGTTTGCTGATTTCTATAAAAAATTGAATACATTTTGATATATTTACCAAACGATTCGTATCGTTTTGTCAAATATTTAAAAATTAAATATTAAAAAGATTTCTCATAAAATATTTTTATACTCATAATAACAGTTTGAACCGAACGAAATTTGAATATATTACTGCTTTTAAATAAATATTCAATTATTTTCTTATAAATATTCTGTGCTTTTTTTCTTTTCTTGTGTGTTTTCTTTTTGAAGGGTAAAATTTGCTTTGGGGAATTTAAAAGTTTGTTAAAACGTTAGTGAATATTTACGTGTATGGATATTATATTATATTATATTTATATGCATGCATGAGTATTATGTATAAAATATAGACCAAGTATAGAAGGGATTGATTAGATGAAGCGAATATTAAACATAGGATAGAGATAGGGTACTCTAACTCTACGTACTCGCCGATTACGAGATAGTTATAGCTCGCTGTTAGGGTACTCGACTTTACCAAGTGATCGCATTCTCCAAGGATCTTCTCCTTCTCTCTCTCTCTCTCTCTCTCTCTCTCTCTCTCTGTATATATAGGTATATATATCCTTATCTTTCACTATTACATGTATACATACATATGCATACACTGTATCTGACATTGACTGGACTTGTTCTTACATACTACGTCCGAGAAAGTACCTGCTTTAAATTCTTGTGATATTACGTTTAAACGTAGCCGTGGGACTCGTTACATCGTACTTTACGGAATTCTATACCATTAACATGTCTAGGAAGACGTACGCTCGGGTCGTTCTATTCTGGATATTATATTTTTAATTTGTAGACACCATTTTTCCTAAATGATGCATTTTTATTTTAAATTATACATGTGCTTTATATATTGTTATTATTTTATTCTTTTTTTTGTTTTTAATATTCCTAATGAAAAATTTAGTTTTATTTTATAGTTATTTTATAATGTTAATTACAAATACTATATACTATAAATAATTACAAATAATTGTAATACGTATATATTTATATATATTAGTTTAAAAATATAGATATTTTATTTTAACTAAAATAATGTTTATTCTATAATAATGATTTTTTTTATCATTTAGAATACATACACCATTGGTCCCACAAGATTTTTAATTTTATTTACAATAAAATAATATGAAACACTTTGAACGAATATATTTAATTTTCTTTTGGAATTTAAAACTGGGGGGGGAGTAAAGAAAAAAAAATTTCTTCATAATAATTTGAATAATTTCTAGTCAAAAAATTAAACCATTCTTCTCAACTAGAATCACGAAGGGATCACAGATGTTTTCTTGTCATCGAATTTTAGGGATTCTTCGAAATTTCAAACTTCTCTCTCTCTCTCTCTCTCTCCCTCTCTCCCTCTCTTTCTCTTTCTTCTTTTTTTTTCTTTCTCTTTCTCTTAGCCACTTTGGTAGTGACGTTCTGGTCGAATGTGTAAAATGCAAAATGGGGCGTTTTATCAAAAGCGAAATTCGCTTGGAGACCGAAAATTTGTCTAACGTAGCGGAAGCTCCGGATTACGGGCTGGTCTTTCAGAACTCATCCTTTTCCTTACTTTTTCCTCTTCTTCGTTTGTTCGTTCGTTCACGATTCTTCTAGTCTCTTACGATATTCCTTCCTTCCTTCTTTCCTTCCTTTTTTTCTTTTTACCTATCCTTTTCTATTACCTTTACTCAACGCTTCCTTTTTCGTTTCTCGTACCAGAGCACCGAAAAAGGGTAACAAAGTGTTAAAGTTTTAATCCATGGTGTGAGTGAAAGAGAGAGACAGAGAAAGAGAAAATAAAGGGGGGATGGGTGATAGAAGAAACGAGAGAGTAGTGGAACTGGAGGGGGGTTGTTGGTAGAAGAATGAGAAAAGGAGAAGGTAAACGGTGGTGTAAGAATCCGGAAAGAAGAAAGAAACATAGAGATAATAAAGTAGAAAAGAAAGAGAAAGAAAGAGGTATAGCTGGGGAGGAGGAGGAGGAGAAGGGGGTGTCTTTGTAATCGCAGTTTTCTACTTTTTCGAGAAGTCCTTGGGTTGGGTAGTCCATCCTAGATTTCAGTTGGATGGCTTTAGAGGGACGAAGTAGGGGTACCGAGATGATGGTGGTACACACCGGTGTGTTAAGAAGAGAAACGAGGGGGGGTTGGGGAAGAGGTGGTGGTGTAGGTTGTGATGATGGTGGAGGAAAGAGGTGGAGTAAAGAGGATGGAAGAAGAAGCGGTCTAATGGTAAGGGTAGTTGGCTCGGTGCAAGGGTGTGCTTGAACAGGGATTTACGAAATTTATCACTCGAATTCCCTGTAAAGGATTAGCAGATATTCTCCTTTTCTACCTTTTATCTACCTCTTTTTTTTCTTTTCTTTTTTCTTTTTCTTTTCTCTTTTCTCTTTTTTTTTTCGCGTTCATTCGTTTGTTCTTTCGTTCGTTCGTTCGTTTGTTCGTTCGTTCGTTGCGAAGGARAGGTTTAGGAGGTTCACCAAGTTGGCTAAGGGAGTTTTTGGAACAGTAGCGCCGCCTGCTGAATTTGCTACCTTGTTTACTCCACCCCTTTAAATGCATCAGCCCATAAAACGCTTTCTTTTTTTTTCTTTATTATAATTTTTTTCTGAATCAAAAGAAAAACAGAAATGTTGTTATTTTTGATAAAAAAATATATGAAGTATCCGAAGAAATTACTACCACAAGATGGTTTATATTCCTCTATCAACAAAAATTAAAATTATTTTAATTTTTTACTTAGTACTAGTAATATTAATCATTGATTACTTTACTCATTGATCTTTAAATTATTATCGCATGAATTTATGGTTTCTTCGTATTTGAACATTTAGGTACCATTTTCATCTTTCATTTCGTTTGTAGACTCTTTGACGAAAATAAAAAAAACAAAGAAGAGAGAAACACAGAAAAGAGAAAGCATGTTACAATGGTGGTCTGGATACGTTTAGTCCAGGACAGTCCTTTGGACTTGGCTCTTACTATACGCCAAGTTTACAATGTACGTAACGCGCTTTCAGTTTTATTATACTTACCTTTTCGTAGTTTATAACGTTTATATCGTTCTCACAAAGGAAACCTGGAGCGTAATATTACGTCGTATACAGATGTGGGTTTAACTGTTACAACACGCGTACAACTTACATATACATTATGTACGTACACGTATACTTACAACCATAAATTTAGCTGCTTTGAAATATTTTACTACTCATCGTTCATTATGGTAATATGACTTAGATATTAATTTTATTTCATTTACGTTAATCAACCTTTTTCAATATGTGATTTAAAATTACATTTATTTTTCCTCCTTTTTTTTGGGTTTTATTTTTCAAATTTTATTTAATCTCCGTAGAGTTTGTCGCAAAAATTTAATCATCGTTTAATTAAAAGATCCTTTGCTTTGCGTGTGCGCGCGTGTGTAAATTTTACAGAATAATTAGTAGTAGATTTTGGAATTATGAAAAAAGAAAAAAAGAAAAAAAAAAAAATAAACATGAAATGATGATGATAGAGATCTCGTCTCGACAAAACACACGGGATATTCACTTTTCGCGAGTTTGTCGAAATACAAGCTTAATTTTTGTTATCTCGAAATTTTCAAAATTTTCCAACTAGAATTGGCTACGAGTGGAAACGGAAGAACTTCTTCAACGTGAAAGCGTTTTACTATTCCGGTGCAGAGTGGCGTTTTATGTTTCTCTTTTCTCGAGCTCTTCTCTCTTTCTCTCTCTTTCTCTCTTTTTATTTCTTTCTTTCTTCTCTGTCTGTCTCTCGTTCTTTTCAAACTTGGCGCCGTAACACTTTTAACAGCATTTTACGAGTCCTGAATCGCGCAACCGAGTAAGGAAATCCTGTTTTCGAAAAAAAAGAGGAAGAAAATAAATAAAAACAATATAAAAAAAAATAACACCCTTGTGCTCGGAGCCTTCTTGTGTAAAATCAAAATAAAGAAAAAACGAACAAGAGAGAGAAAAAGAGAGAGAGAGAGAGAGAGAGAAAGAGAGAGAGTGAGAGAGGAGAAAAGGTGCTACTTTTTCTTAGAATTTTATTAAAAAAATCCAATTTCATGATTTTTAACACGCATTAAAACTTATCCAATATCTCAGAAAAATTTGTCATTCCTATTTTCATCTTTTACTTTTCTCTGTCGTAAAATCTTGTCCTCGTTCTTAATTCTACGTCGGAAAAAATTCTCGTTTACCACGATTCCTAATCTCTCCACTTACGGTATTCAAATTTAAAGTAGAAAAGTCTTTGCACGTTTTCCTTCTCACGAATAATCAGATAAAATCGATCAATTTATATAAGATAGAGAAGATTTAAAACATAACTAAAAGTAAAATGAGTTCGAGTATTTTTTCTTATAACGATATTTGAACATTTACTATAAATATACTTGTGTGTGTGCATGAATGCGTGTGTAAGTGTGCGTAAGAATCGTTTTATTATCGTATCGTAAGTAGAAAAGTAAAACCGAACTTATGCTCGTTCGAAATGGTGCGATAAAAGGTGTTGAGTCGTCGTAAGAGGGATAGGGAATGGATGTGGGGGATGGTCAGGAAAAGGTAGAAAGTTAGAAGAAGGTTTGGGTCGGTCGGTCACGTTCGTCTTTCTCACTCTTGAAACATTGGAGAAAATCGAGAGATGGAAATATGGCATGCGACAGCTGTGCAAAACGGCGGTGGTGGTGCCGGTCGTTCACCGTCGTCACCTTGTTGCCTTTGCCGTTATCGTTGCAAGCTGGCAGAAAAAAAAAGAAAAGAAAAGGATTTACGAAAGTAGAAAAATCGTGTGAGGGGTTGGTAGAGAGAAAAGTAGTCGGGAGAAAGAAAAGGGAAAACGAGAAAAAGATTCGTATAGTGGATCCTCTCGTTCAGTTTTCTCCACGAGGGTTTCTTGGAGTGGGAAGAAATCGACTCATAAATATTACCTACATGTGTTGTGTTAAATAATTCAAGGAGAAGTATAAACAAAAGGGACGAAAGTATCTACGAATAGAAGAATTTATCTGTTATTAATATTCGCGTTGATAAAAAAAAAAATATATTACACTCGGAGAATATAATATTGTTAGAAATTTTGATTTTTTGATACAGGATTTTTCTATGGAATAACTCATATTGTTATATATATATTTTTTTTAAATTGGTATGCATGATTTTAAATAATATTTTCGCGAAGTTTATAGTTTTAGTTTTTTAATGGGCTTAGTTTCAAGTCTCTACGATTTTTCGTTCCCGAAATACGACTGCTTGAAATATTCTGGCTGATAATTTCTCGGAATATGAGTTTATGAATGACGATGCGTGAATAAAAACGTAGTAACTGAAAAGAACTGTTTACGCTTAATTCTAGAAATGTTTATAGGTTAATAGTCTCGTAGTTCTTTCATGAAATTATATAGGTCAGCGAGTCAATGACCTCGGATTTTCTTCAAACTCAAATATCTCAAGTACTACAAATCGTAGAGACTTGTAATAAAATATCATTCTTAATGATTAATTATTATTTCTTTTTTTACAATATTATCAACAATTTACTAATAAAAACAATTAATAAAATTCACATGCTTCGTTTTCTAAATTTCATTCGAATAAAATTGGTATAAAAATATGTACGAAAAATTCGTGTTGTAGGTTTAAAAAAATAATTATTAGATAAAAATTAAATAAACAAATAACAATTGTTAGAGAAAATTTTATTTTTTTCGTTATCAATGTTGAATTGTTATTTGACTTTACTCGTGTTTCGTGATATAAATTTTAGTGTAAATTTACCATTTATATTTTTTTCATGTTTGTAAATATTTCATATAAACAATTAATAAATCTGATTCGTTTAAAAATTGAATTTAGATGAAAACTGAAAGAGAAGAGAGAGAGAGAGAGAGAGAGAGAGAGAGAAAATCTGTTCGGTTATTGAAAATTTTGGATCTTATATGGGTCATCGAGTCTCCGTACCGCATGCACCGTACGGTACCGCACCGCACCGCACCGTGACCGATGCGGTTAATCGACGGTACCTATGCGTGCGTCATAGATCACCGCGTACATTGACGTTGTAATATATCCTTGAGATTTTAATACCATAAATCATTTATATATATTTTTATTCTTTCAATCTCATCGTTGGGGCATATTTTATATTTATCTATCGAACATGATTACACAAATGTGTTTTATAATTTATTAAAACGTCGGATATTGTGAAAGGTAGGATGAAATATTAACAAACGGTGTTCATTTAAGTGATTAAAAAAATATATGTATATATATCTATGTATAGGCGTGTGTTCACGTACATGTCTATTTGTTTTTTGTTTACATTTTTTTTTTGTCGAGAATGACGTCAAGATTTCTCTCGAGGGCAACAATTGCAACGTTAACCATCTAGCGCAAATGCACGTACGTTGTAACAGAATGGCCGATCGTGTCTCGACGGATGAGTGTGTTTCTCTTTTGCAAATCCGCCGCTCGTCTACACGTTGAGAGATCGAGTAAACGGGTTTAACGAAAAAATAAAAATGAAGAGTGAGAGAGAGGGACAGAAAAAATAAATATAACGAATGGTCCACGTAAAGTATTTGTATTTTTCTTTCTATTTCGTGTCTTTTTCTTTCTTTTTTTGGGTTATTTTTTTGGGAAAGGGGGAAGGAGTATCTTTTTTCTTTTTTTTTTTTATTTCGTTCGTGATAAAAGCATTCGGTTAAAAAAAAATATTTCGAACAACAGGATAACAAAAATAAAAATCGTGGAAGAGAAACAAAATTTGAACGCAGGTAGATAGGCAGATAGGTAACTATTACTACTTTCCACATATACATATATAAAAATAGATCTATGTGTGTCTATCTAGCTCGAAGGAATAAATGAGTAAAAGAATGCGACGTCTTATCGTCGGAAGTTACGATCGCGCGAAGCGAAGGACATTTAATGGACCGTGGAAGAGAGCATCGAGAATCGCAAATAAATTCGCCTCAAGTTTATCGTCCGTGAAAATGTACCTCCGATTTTCTCTAGAACCCTTCTCTCCCTGAAAAAAGGGAGAGGGAGAGAAAGAGATAGAGCCTTGCGCTTGCTCTACATACTCTCTTAAAAAAAGGAACAAAAAAGAAACAAGAATAAAAATAGTAAAAGAACATATCAATGTGCCATCTACAAAACGTTTCCGGATAAACGTTTCTACAACGTTCTATCAAATTCGCTAAAACGATCGAAACAATTTTTTTCTCGCATCTTTATTTTCAATTATTTATAAATTGTTATTCTTTTTCTCTCATCGTAATAATCTCCACGTTATTCTACGATTACGTTTGCGTGAATCTTACGGTCATTTATTTTCACATCAAAGTACTTTTTTTTTATTATTTTTTTTTTTTAATCATTCTAACGCAAATGATCAATAAAAACTATTACAATACAAAATTATAATATTGTTTGTAAATTAAAATATCCAATTAAATTCGAGTTGATCGGAAATATCGACATTTTAATATTATTTTTCTATTTTGTTATTTATGAAAAGGTAAAAAGTATTTGCAGTAGTCGGCAAAGTCCGTTTGCGTTCACGTTCATATCCGCGTTTATTTATTTACGTATTTACTTGAAAAATATTCCCTCGATTCGAATGAAGTTTCCTTTTTCTCTTTCTCTTATTTTGTGTGCGTGGGCGTGTGTTTTTTTTTTTTTTAAATACACCGTACTTATTTTTATTTTTTCAACAAATTCGATGCGTGTGCAAACTCTCGAATGTGAGATTTCGTAGCGGTGCATCCGGGCGTTCATTCGAGTACAGGCTGTCTCCGTTAACGTTTCCTGCCACCAGAAAACTTCTTCCTTCTTTTCTTCGAGTTTTTCTTCCTTTCCATTTTGCGGACAACGTAAATGTGAAGGAAAGAGGAAGAAGAAGTAGTCTGCAAAACAGTTAAAGGGGGAAAAGGCTGGTTGGTGACTTTTCTGTTTTGTCGGAACTACTTTTCCAAGAAAAAGCTTCCTTTCATCGTTTTTTGTCTCTCACCTCCTTCCCTCTCTTCATCTTTCTTTCTCTTTCTCTTACATACTCTTCTTTCTAAATCCTTTATTTCTTCGTTTTTGACTTTGTTACGGTACCGTATTTGAGACAATTATTCGACAAAAAAGATTCTTAATAAACGTAATTCCCTTTAAGCCATTTATCTTCAAGCTTTAACACTTACATTCTTTTTAATTGCCATCATTTTAAAAGTAAAAATTTAATAGCAAAAAAAAATCAACAAAAGAAACACACACGATTAAAAATAATCAAACTACACTTTTAACTCGATACAAATGAAATATTTTATTCATTTAAAATTAATAAAATATCAATATTTAATTTATCGATCAAACGACAAATTTTACGAGTATAACTTGACATATTTTAACATCGATATAATCAAAAATTAATAGAATACAATCTTTAAAAATGAAATGACCGATCGAGTTACGAGTTTCACGTGTTAGCAGAGAGAAAGAGGAATTGCAATGTACGTGAAAGTAAAACTTTAGCTTTAAGATAAGACTCTACGCGTTGTTATCTTCCCTCGTAAAGGTCGAAGTAGTAAGAGGAGGAGGAGGTGGGTGGTTGGTTGGTTGGTAGAAGAGAAGATATCGTCGTGACCGGCTTACCGAACTTTCGTACTGTGCAACTTCCAGCTAGGACTTGCACCGCTGGAAATCCTGAAACGGGAACGAATAGGGGCCAAAGGACAACGTAGCTAACTTGCGAGACGTTGCAGCCGGCAGCAGCTCCACACGTTGCTAAACTGCAAAACTTACTTTTGCTTCATTCTACCAACTATTCCTTTTTCTAACTCAATCCTTTTCTCATGCCTCTCATTTTCTTGTTTTCTCTTATTGTTTTCTTTTCAACTTTTCTTTCATTTTATGTTTAATCAATTAATCATTATTATTTGCCTAGTTTTATAATTATGTTTAAATTGTTCGTATTTGTTTTAATTTCTTTTTTTTTTTTTAAGCCTAAGAATATCGAATAACGGTTGTCGATCTAGTTGACATCAAGAATAAGAGAGAAAGTAGAAAGGGGGATAGTTCAAAAGGATAGAATGATTGGGGTAGCCACCCCTTTGTTTCTATGTGAACCTACGAAAGGTCTTGTGACGCTGATTAATGTTGCCCTTAACCCCTCTCTCCTCAACCCGAACTACCTCTTATAACGTAGCTTACTCTCTCGCATTCCTCTTCGGGATTAGAATTTCCGGCATATATAAAGAGAAAGAAAGAGGAAGGTAGACAGATAAATAGATAGACAGAAAGAGAGAGAGGGAAAGATTAAAAGGAATTCCAATAGCGTATTAGATTCTTCAAGATAAACTTCTTCTATTTATTTTATCCAACAATTTATAAATAAATCTAAAAAGTAGTTTATACTATCTTTAGAAAATAATATATACACATATTTCTACTACACACATATATTACAATATATATGTTAGAAGTAAAGTTAGTAAGGTCGTGAAATTTCTCGATAGATAAAATCGGAAAGAAAAAGAAGGGCATAGGCCGTGCTTTAGAATGGCAGACTAGAAATAAGCGTTTAACCTCGATCCCTCGTTCATGTACGTATCCTACACACACATATACGTATATACATATGCATATGTATTGAGATATATCCGTGAG
>NW_015148971.1:2781051-2802033 GCF_001465965.1 Polistes dominula
TGGTGTTTTCTTATTACGTTAGTAATAAGAAAATCAAATTTTGATTCCATCATTAATTAAATCATGAAAACGAGATATCTCGTGACCCGTACGCAATGTGTTAATACGAAGAATGTAAAGGTTCCTTGATAAATGCTAATAATTTACAAAAAAATTAATTAAAGAAAACAAAAACATGCATCTATTAGGGATATTAAAAAAAAAAATGAAAAATAAAAATCATACAAATTCTTGAATACAGAAAAACTAAGAAAAAATAAAAGTTAACATCGAAGAGAAGGTATTAACTTGTATCCTTTCGAAAATAGTCTCTGTAAAAACCCCTTTATTTTATTTTCATATGAGTCAAGACGAAAAACCATAAGGTTTCGTTAATAGTTACTGATATAATTCGAGAAAATACAACGTGGTAAAACAAAGGATGCATTGTAAGTGTGTAGATAGAGTTAGGTTGTACATTTCGATAAGCATTCGCGTGTAATTGGATGTTCGAGTTTTAATCTCCTTAGCATTGAACGAACAGGAGGAGCCACTCGAATCGTTTGTCGGTTTAATACAATGCTCTTTTTCTTCTCTCTCTCTCTTACTCTCTTTGTATTTCTATTTCTCTCTCTCTTTCTCTCTCTCGAATGTACGTAGTCGCACGTGCGCTTTAGGAAACAAACGGAGTGAAGCGTAGGAGGCAGTGGTTGTGGTCGGCGGCATTACAGGTTTAGGGGTCTTATGGGGTGGAAGGAGAATAGAGGAGGATGAGGAGGTGTGTGGGTGGATAGTAGGAGGAGGAGGAGGAGAATAGAAGAGGATAGAGGGCCAGCGTGGGATTTTGGTCGTGGCTCGGGCCGAGCTTGCACCGTTCACGGCGATTAATTCATTGCCGCTTACCGCGTCCCACCGCAAACCGCCTTTTGGTCTGCCCTTCTCCTCTCTTCCTTTCCCTTTCTCTCTCTCTCTCTTTATCTCTCTCTAACTCTCTCGAACGCACCTACATACGTAACACATACATACGGAATGTCATTGGCAACCCTAACAGTTTCCGACCGTTGTTGTTACCGTAGCTACACCTACCCTTTTCTAATCTAATTTCTATTTTTTTGTTTCTCTTTTTTTTCTGGGCAAGATTTCGAACGGTTAGATATATTACGTTTATGTTAAAGAAAAAAAAAGAAAATTAACTACGATTCTGTCTTAACTTTTTTTATTATTTTTGGTAAATAAGGTAAAGGCAGGTAGAGAATGAGAGAGAGAGAGAGAGAGAGAGAGAGAGAGAGAGAGAGAAAGAGAGAGAGAGAAAGGGAGACTTGTTAGTTGAAAGGGCAAGAGTCGCACGTGGTCTTAATCGCACTTATCCCCCCTCCCACCCCAACCCGCTAACACCTCCTCCCTTCAAGTATATTATCGGGATAAAGGGTAGAGCAATGAATTACGGCTTTAACCGTAGTAAGGTCGCGACCCTTCCAGTGAAAAGAGAGGGATTTCCGGTAATTTCCGCGTCCTGAAACGTTTCCATCTACGTTACCGGATATCGTCGAACGGCGATGGTGTGTTCAGCTTCGACAAGTAAGAGAGAGAGAGAGAGAGAGAGAGAGAGAGAGAGAGAGAGAGAAAGAGAGTGAGTGTTTCCTAAGGTCGCCGATTTCTATGAACCGTGATTTATCGCCCGTCACGAAAACCCTTTCCTTCATGTCAACGTACTTTACGATTTACCGTAATGTCGTTAATCGATCGATATTTTCTTTCTCTTTTTTTTTCTTTCTTTCTTTCTTTCTATCTCTCTTTCTTTCTCTCTCTCTCTCTCTCTCTCTCTCTCTCTCTTTCTTTCTTTCCGGCTCACGCGTTAATTTTTTATTTACAATAAAAATTTTTATATATACATTTTTTTTTCATTTTAGCTGGAAACAGATTAATATTCACAATATAAATGAATTTTCTTTTCCACCTTATATATTCATTCTATTAATTATTAATAAAAATATTTTCAATATTACATTCTCGATTTTAGCAATGATAATTATAAAAAATTATTACTACTAATCTTTATTTATTTATTATTATTAATATATATATATATATATTAAGAGTTCTTTTGAAGTTAAAAATAAATAGCAGGAAAGAGGAAGGTTATAATTTTTTTTTCTCTTTCTCTCTCTCTCTCTCTCTCTCTCTCTCTCTCTCTTACTAATTACTGTCCTTATTTCGTTTTTAATTAAATCTTCCATTCCTTTATCTTCGTTCATTTGTAACAGGAGAATAGTTGTAATTTTCTCAAAGAATTCATCGTACTGAAAGATAGATAGATAGAGAGAGAGAGAGAGAGAGAGAGAGAAAATTAGAGAAAGAAAGAGTGAGAGATAGAATAGTTGTATATAGATACTGATATTTAAGAACTAATACGGTTCTTTGATGAAGAAACACGCTCTGATATCTTTTAGTTTATTCGTATACATTTGAAGTTAGTAATAAAAGCTATCGTAAGGTTTCTTTAATCGGTTGGTTGATAATAGCTCAATTAATCACTCGGCCTGTCCACTGGGACTCGGTCGGTGCTGATAAGAAAGGTAGAAAGAGTTTCCCTTTGAATCCTTCTTCCCAACCGTTCTTTTTCTTTTGATATTATTTCTCCTTATCCTTTTGGAAAAACCTTTCGTAACATTATTTTTAGGGTCACTGTCTTTACCTTTTTTTTTTTTTTTTACAGGAAATTCGTTTGAGAAAAACGACATGAATAAGAAAAAGGAAATCTTTTACCTTTCTTTCTTTTATTTTCTTTCTTTTTGAGTCTTTTTCTTAGGCAAACGGAGACGTAAGTAAATACATACGTATAAGTGATAGTGCTATACTATTCTTCGATAGGTAATCTAGTATCCTTGTAGAAACGTTATTCGGTTTGATCCACCTGAGAAAAGCGGAGCTAGCGAGCAAACTCGAGAGAGTTGGTTTCTACTTGCCCTTGGGTATGGAGGTCAGAATTGCGGTGAATGCGCATTGAACGGTTTCCGGGTTAGCCGTATCGTGCCACTCGTAAGACGTAAAGGTAAGTGTAGAGGAGGAGGAGGAGGAATAGGAATAGGAGAAGGAGGGGGTTGGAGAAGGATTCCTGAAGATAGATCTTGCGGAGAGGTTGGCTAGGAACGTACACCGCAACGCTCGACAGGGACGTACCTCGTATGGGGATTTCAGGGTTCAAGCGTTGATTTGGTCAAAGCTGAATTGGTGCCTCTAGGAAACCTTATCTCAAGATAGTTCTATATATATCTCTATCTCTATCTGACCTAAACAAGTTGGTATGTGTGTATGCTTGTTACGGCTTATCAGGGATTAACAAAAGGATTAGAGATAAGTGACCAAAAACATTGGTTATTAATGTTGTCAATGTAATCATAGTTTTGTATATTTTCTTATTTTCTTAGCTTTTAGGTGTGAAAATCAAACAAGACTAAATTCGAAATAGATAATATAGAAGATATATATCTAATATTATTTCATAGTTGTTCGTCGAGCGTTATTTCGTCCAAGAAGATGGTATCTGTCTTGTAGATTTTCTACAGAATACACCGGGAAAGGTAAGAATGCTTGATTAAACAGAACGTTCCGGTGGCGAGTAATTAAAGAGGTACGCGAGAGATCGAGCACCGCAAGAATAAACTTGCCTACCCTTCTAGGTTAGCTTGCCTGAAGGAGTAAAAGGATTCTTAGTTTGTATGGGTGTAAGTGTATAGAGTAAATGTGTATGTATGTGTATGTATGTGTATGTGTGTGTATGTGTGTGTATGTCCCATCTCTATTTTCCATCTTACTCTTACTCTTTCTCACTTTCAACGTCGTGTCGTGTCCTTCCGTCGTACTCAGCCATACTGTCCTTCACATTCTCTCTCTTTCTATATATGTGTGTGTGTGTACTTATATATATACTCAACTCCATCGCCTATGCCGGAGAAGTTGGATTAGATAAGTTTGCCGTTTAGCCAGCCCTTAGATGGGCTTAGTTGATTCCAACCGAGTCTCTCACAGCCTCGCTTCGGTCATGTTTAGTTTGGTTTGCTTTCCTTTGGCCTATATCTCTTTCTCTTTCTCTTTTAAAGAGAGAAGAAAGTAGGTAGTAGAAGGGATTGGAAAGGGAGGGAGGAGGAATGAAAAAGGGAGTGTCCTTAGTAGCCATTCGAAACGACGACTGCTGGTACCAGCTTGCTTGTTCGCACCCTCTGCCTCGTTTATTTTCTTTCTATTTATCTCTCTCTCTCTCTTTATCATTTGAAAGAGAATAAGAAAGAGAGAGAAATTTCCCACTCGGAAGAAGGACAATTCTCATCTTTTTGCTGGAGCTACAGTGGATCCGATTTCCATCGATATCCACGAGCCCTATTGTGCTACTCCAAGAGCCCTTGACTTTACCACTACGCTTTTGATAAAAGCGTAGGCTCAAAGATTCACCCGTGAACGCGCTAAAAGTTCGCTTTTCTTCTTTATTCGATGCGGAATCTATTTTTTTTTGTTATCTTTCTCGTATATTTTAGCACAACAAACAGATATTTATGATGTTCTTCGAGTAATAAGATTATTTTCCATTGTTGAATATTATCCACTTACGTAACTTTTTATTTTCCGAATTCATTTTTTTTTTCTAGCTTTCAAAATTCCCTCTCATACTATAAACACACATATACACGCATACACATACGCAGATTTACAATACTTTTACTTTATTATATGTTTGTACTTTTTTTTGAGTGAATAGATCACATATATACGATAGGGATGGAATTTTTGATTGGCTATAGAAAAGAACATTTTAGATGATCAGATTTCAAAGATCAAATATTGCATGACACAAACATACATACCTTTTTTTCTTTCTATTCGAATGTATGCACTTCCTCCCATGCGTACACGCATAAAATTCGCAATACTTTTACATTGCTATATATTCGTATATTTTTTCTTTTTCATTTATGCAAATAGTTCATACATACGATAGGGGTTGAATCTTTGATTGGCCATCAAAGGGAACATTTTAAATGATCAAATATTACATGACTTTATTTTATTTTTTGCTAAGCCTTCAGCTATACAAACACTCGAACACAAATTGGGATTATTTTGACGATGTCGACGTGTATGATTTCTTTTCTTTCATTTTCTTTTTTTTTTTTTTTAATATGAGTTAAAAATATATAGGAAAAAGGTAGAATATTTGATTTCCTAAAAAAGGGATTGTTTCAGATGATCAGATCTCGAAGGTCGTATGTTGTCCATCAGCGTCAGAGAACATGTACGGAGTAGGGTGATCTCTCTTGGTGGTTTAACCGCAATCGGGTATTGTCACTGCCTTTGACAAGACCTAATTCATATTCCCGGTTACGGACATTACTTTTGCGGCACTTTGTGAAACGAACGGAAAGGGCTGTTATCCCCACTAACGAGTTCTTTGAATTTGATCACGGTACCGTGTTAAAGGGCGAGAATGCTATTCATTTCGTTCTACGATTTATCGATTTTATTATTGCCAAATTATTTACATGTTCGATACTATAGATATAAATATAATTATTTAATAACAAATTAAATTATAATCTACGATAAATTAATCAATGACTTAACTAATATAAGTTAGATTACTAGTATCCATCGGATCATTAAAGTTGATCAACGCTTGCACGGTTAGTGTAAAATGGATGAGGGTGACCCATTTGGAGTACCTAATAAAAAAAAGAGAAAAAAAAATGTTTACTGTTTGATCACCAGAATGGCGATAAAAAGACTCTTTGATAGTATATATAGGTGTGAAAAGATATTCGTAGAGGAATGACTCGAACTCGTTAAAAGGAAAAAATAAAAAGTGCAACACAACCATCATTATAATTTTAAATTACTTGCTTAATTTATTGCGTCCAATAATAAGTTGTTTTTATCAAAATTTGATTTACTTATTTGGTCGTCTAAAATTTTTTACATTTAATCGAACAAAATCTTTTCCTATCTTTTTTGTTTCTTTTTTTTATAGAAGAAAAAGACCAAAAAAAAAACAAAAACAAATAAGAAGTAAAGTATAATAAGAAAAAGAAAGAGAAGATAGCACTCTCCTATATTACTTAAATCCCAGGGAACGCATTGGTGGTGGTGGTTTGACTGGAGCTTTCGATTCGTCGTTGTGGAAAGTGGAAAGAGAAACAATGCAAATCGCGGTCTCGGGATGTCTGCTACGGAACGATCTTCGAATGCCATTAACTGGAGCCCCGGTTTTCGGAGTATCGTAAATATACCCCCAATGCAGCCGATGCAGTTTCCTGAATTACGATCGAGGATAATCCGCATATATTAAAAGCGAGTAGTAGGTTGTCTCTTTTACTCCACCATCTCCTTCACCTACACAACACAACCCTTTCTTCTTTTTTTTCCAACCAACTCTACAACAAACTCTCATCCCCTTGCTCCCTATTACCACCCACTATCCTATCCCGTTGTCGCTTCCGTTTCCGGATTATATTTCTATAGCGTTCTTGTAGCTTCTAACATACAGGGGGGAATGGGGGGAGGATTACGGGCTAGAGCTTTCTTTTGCTAAAGAAACGACGACGTTCGATTATTAGAAAGTAGCTATCGACCTAATCGAATATTTTGTGAAGATAGGAGGAAGGGTAGGAAGGAGAGAGAAGGGGGCTTGGCTATAGAGATGGAAAATATGGGATATAATATTATTATATTAAATTTTTCTCCAATTCTATAATCCCATTAAATACGTTTTTATCAATAGTATTATTTGCTTGGAACGAAAAATTCCTCTTTTTTTTTTTTTATATCGAAGAAAAATATTGCAAATTTCTTTATGAACGAATCAAATTTTGATATTTTAATTTTAATCGATGAAATTCTTTCAAACGATTATTTCCCGTGTTATCAAAAAGATTTTTTTGCGCTCAGAAATACCTATGAATACTCATTTTTTCTTTTTTATTTTTTTATTTTAATCGATAATTCAATTATAAAATTCAAGAGAACCGATAGAAAAGAGTAATTAAATCTTGCGTTAGTTAAAATATATAATAATAATAATAATAATAGTAAATAAAAGACCGATAATACTGTTTAACAGTAATTCGTTAATTTTGTTGTTGTTTATGATAATCGTAAAAAAAAGAACATCGTAGAAGAGAGAAATTCGGAAGATTTAACACGACGTACAACACAACAAGTACAATCATGGGATGGTTATGAAAGAGGTAGACTACCGCTTTGTAAAGTCCGTGACGAAGTGTCGTAGGAAAGACCGGCCCGTTATACATTATAATATAACGAGATCGTGGTGGAAGGCGCGTTATCCAATTATCTTCCTGTCCGGCAGCTGAAAGACCATCTCGAATAACGAACGAACGAACGAACGAACGAGCGAGTCGAGCAACGCGTAATGACGTTTCGCGAGAGAGTTCGCGCGTGGACAGCATCAAGAGAGAAGAACATTGGATGAGTAAAATAGATAGAAACACGTACTAAAAGAGAAAGACAGCTAGAGAATTAGAGAATGAGTATATGTGTGTATGTATGTGTGTATGATAGAGAAATTTTGATGTTGTTTATTAGCTTTTTTAGCCATTTGTTTTGCGCATATATATATAATATATAATAGTAATAATAATAGTAAAATATAATTATTATATATATGTTACTGGGTGAAAAATCGAAATTAGAGAATGTCATGATTCACACGGTCACGTTCGGTGTATGTCCGTAATATTAATGTATGATATTACATCGACGTATTTTTATATGTGACAAACGACCATGTGAGAATCTCATGATATTCTTTAATTTCTATTTTTCACGGTATCATGTATAACACTGACGCTTTTAGGCACTAATCGAAATGAGGCCCTTGCGATTGTTTTATCAATGATGACTCGGTTGTATAAACTGATACATATTGTCTCAACTCTATTTAAAAAGCTAGTTCTTTATTTTATTTTTTACTTTTGTTTGTGAATGTTATAATTAGTCTATCATCGGTACACATATACCTAAGAATATTTTATAAAAATTTCCCACACGTTTTAATTAAGTTCCATTCATTCACAGTGTTACTTCTTATTTCTTTGCTGACTCTTTTAATAATCATATAAATATCTAATTTTTTCAGTATTCATACAAGATGCATTGAATGATTAATTAATGCTTTTATGAGAGAATAAGAAAGAACAAGTGCAAGAGAAAGATAAAGTGAAAGAGAGAGATAATAGGATAGTTGTGTGAGTAAGTAAAAGAGAAAACGAATGAAATATACATAACGAAGAAAGAGATGGAGATGAAGATAGGAAAAGATAGTGGGAGAGAGAGATAGAGTACTCCGTAACGAATTGAGTCGTCCATCGAGCGTGGCCACGGAACACGACCTCCATGTTAACTAATCTTCTAGAATTCAACGTCGTCGGTAGATTTGTCGATTTTATTTCTGGGTCCCTCGAGTAATTTGTTCCGGATAGTAAAAGGGCATCGAGCAATAGACGATGGTCCCATCTAGGCCCCCCGTGATTGTCTATCTTTATCTCCGTGCCCTTTTTGCTCTCCCTTATCTCTTCTATCTTTGTTGTAAGTTTTCTTGCAGAAAAGGGACAACACACGCGGCGGTGATTCTTTCGCCCTTGTTCTACCTTTTCAGATACGACGACCAGGAGTAATTTTACGGAGGCCGAGCAAACTACCTCACCGTGACCCACCACCACCACCACTAACCCCCTCTCCCACTCTTATCCCTATTTTCTTTCTCTTTCTATTTCTTTTTATCCTTGTTCATCTCTATCTATCTTTCTTTTTTCTTTGCTCATGGCGTTCTCGCGTCACTAACTCAAGGGTTTCCTTACCATCTCTCCTCTCCTCTCTTCTTCTTTCTCTCTCTTCTTTCTCTATTATTCTTTCTCATATAAGAGCTTAAGTGGTTATTTTCTACAGAGATATGGGACGTGTAAAAGCGAGGAAAGAGGTTTGAAGGAAACGTGGTGACAACGGTTAGAGCATGCTCCAATGTTTCCTGGAAGGATAATACGCCATCCTAGTCTCACTTTTTACCAACTAAATACTTTGGGACTATGGGTTTCCTTTTCCAACATCACATTGGATGGTTGTTAACGTGTTAGTTTAAGCAACTTGACAATTTTGTTCTATTCTTTTGTTAAAATATATCTCCCGAGTTAATCTTTTTCTTTTTTCTTTTTTGTAATCAATAGGAAATTATGAAGAAAAAAATATATCTAGTGCTTAAAATAAAAAAATTACCCCTCTCATGGATGAACAAAATATGGGAAATTCGTTCATAATATAAGAAGAAGTGCAGTTAATTTGAATGGGGGGAAAAAACAAAACAAAAAAAGACCAACATTTGGAATAGAGGAGAGAAACATTTAATCTGATCATATCAAAATGAATTTATTTGCGGAGTCTGCAAATTTATTAGACAAAGTCTCCTTGATCTGTCCTACATCCGAGAATTTATTAACCGGCCTCTGGAAACCGACATACTACAAGCTTGTATATATCTTCAAGCGGGTGTGCACGTACTATACGGGCAAATAAATACGAATGGCTTTGCACTGTTCTCACGTACGTATCACATATGCATACTATCTGTTAAATGTATGTGTGTGTGTGTTTATGTGTTTGTATTCGTTGATACAGTAGTATTCGTAAATTTCGTTATTCGGACATACAGCTTCGTTTAATGTTCTCTCGTATGACACGTTTTATAGAAGAATGCGATTTCGTATTCACGTATGTATTTATATGTATGTATGTATGTATGCATGTAGGAAATTGGAGATTTAGAAAATGTTCGTCATGTGAAAATAAAATAAAAATTGTTTCTACAAAGGAATTTGATTTTGTGTCTGTATGTGTATGTATATGTATATAAATGTGTAAGAAATTCAATATTTAAAAAATGTTGATATTAAAAACTGGAAAAGAAAGCCATTTTACAACAGAACTCGATTACGCTTGCGCGTTCTCCGTCTGCGCACGCGCGCTCCTAAAGGAAAGTTGAGATTGAATAAATGGAACATTATTTTGTTTTAAGTGTAAAACAAAGCTAAGTGTAAAACTAAAGCATAATACATAAGCAAAATTTGGATATTATTCTGAGTAAATTTAATATTTTGATTTAATTTCAAACGATTTCACGTGTCATGGAAATAGAAAGAAAATTTGTTTATAATTGTTGTTATATAAATGTTCGATTATTCGTCGTTACTAATTCGATATAATCGATTTAATGTGAAAAAGCCACGAAGCCTATTATTAAATGGTCAGGTTTACCAATTGACGCTTTTCCATGTGCTTTTGATCGAATTGTCGAAGCTGCTAAAAGATCGTTCGCGCTTCGCTGATCACCAATGGCTTTGATATTTTCGTTATACGCGCATTTCATTTGCTTATTTATCATACTCTGTATCACCTATACGCGTAGAATTGATTTCCACACGTAAAACGTACAATATGTTTTATACACGTCCACCATTACGCATCCGGAGTAGCATTCATTCAATTTACCTGCCAATAATACACGTACAAACACGCGAATAGTCGTCTCTGTCGGGTAAACTGAATAGGATTTTTGTTTATTTTATATTTTTTAATTTTTATTTTCATTTTCAATTATATTTATTTTTTTTTATTTTATTTTTTTTTTTATTTTTAAAAATGCTTTCCTACTATTTTTATCGTAATTTTGTTTGTTTGTTTATCTTTTTCTATAGACGTATAAATCCGATTGTAAAGCTTTATTTACGATATCGTATTTTAATTACATTTCAGTTAATTGGGAGGATGCTTGGCCATTGTACGTTTCTATTGTAATTAACGAGAAACGAGTATATATCGATATTTCTCTAGGAACATTACAAGTTTCGACGTTGATTGAACTATTTTATTTTCCTTGATCAGCCGAATGCAAGGTTTAAAGTTTCTCTAAATGTAAATAATGTTATACTATAAACATTTGTTATAATAGGTTTTAACTAATCATTGAGTTACTTTGAAAATTAGATCTCGTTTATTATGAAAGTAGTTTAATTGTAAATTCATTATTTCTAATAAAATTACGAAAACACGCAGTAATTTTTATCATTTATTTATAATTAACGAGGTATTTATTTTTTCAATTCGTTTTATTTCTCTTTTTTCCCCTCAAAATTATCTCACACCTATTTCATAATAAATGACGCAATCAATAATGCACCTTGCAATTAATAATTCACATTATCGATTGGTACAATTAAAAGATGTCTTTTTTTTTTTCATTTGCACGTTTTATTATATTTAATTCAATTGGATTTTATTAATATTAGAAACGACATTGAAATATTCCTATATCATTATGATTAGTAGAATCGTTTTCAGGAATGGGGATAAATTTCGTAGTATAGTACTACAAGCGCGTATTTGTGTGTTACGTTGCACGTACGTCAATTCAAGCGTTGTGTCGTGCTACACGCTAATTACGTTCGTAATTAGTCAGAAACTTGTCAGGTGATTTCTAATTTCGAACGCAATTAACATTGATTAATATATTCTACTCTCTAGCTATCACAGAATTCGTATTCCGACAGGTGTATGACAAAGAATTTTCGAAGCAATAACGTTGCCAAAGGATTTATAATTTTGAATTCCTTCTCGTGGTTAATGGGCAACGTTGTTATTGTTCTTCTTATTGTCCTTCTTGTTTACTTTTGTTTATTTTTTTTTCTTTATTTTTTTTTTGGGACACAAATTGCATTGAACGCACCAGCCACAAATGCTCGAAATTTGTATCTTTTTATGACTGTGTATGTGAATTTGTGTGTGAGAGTGAGTGTGTGTGTGTCACACAAAATCATACATATGCGTTTACGTACATGCACGAGTTGTTAGTTTCATCATAAATCTTGATATATTCTTCGTTGGTCTTCATCGTTGTAGTCGTTCGATCACAATTTAATAATTCATAGGATGAAAAAATGTGTTGAGAAATAAATTGATGATAATACTTAGATAAATAATATTTAAAAAAAAATACATAATCAATCTTTATAATTCACAAGTTGAAATATTGTCTTCTATCATTTTTATCTTTCACTATTTGAAACTTCAAATTTGTATATATTCTTGTAATGTAATATTATTTTTTTAAATAATAATTAAAACTATTTATTTATTGATCTTATGAGTAAAACCCTCTTTAAAATATATAAATTAGATAAACGAAATTAGGGATAATATAAAGCAAAGATTACAACGAACTAATATATGACATAGTTTGATCGAATTATATTAATAGACTCGATGATAAAAAATGCTTACATTTATTTATTTCCATTTATTATCATAACAATTAAACAACATTTTGTCATTTAGTTTTAATAGAAATTCACTTGAATGTTATTAGTAGTGAATCAATAAAGAGTACCCACAAGACAGTGGAAACAATGTTAGAAGGCGATGATGTAAATGTAAGCTCCAAGTTCTTGCGTATTAACGTTGCTCGACGTTTAGAGAACGTTAATAATCAGTTATCGGGGTTTAAAGTTGCATCTCGCTGCTTGGTGGGAGCTTAGTTTTGTTCGAGATTTATAGTCGTGTAGTTTCGAGAAGGCTTGCCCGCGTTCTATACGTCCTGTACGACCGTTAAAAGCAGCGAGCTTTCAAGCAAAGCTCTACCCTGTTAGCTTCTATCTCTTTCATTCTCTCTCTCCCTCTCTGTCTTTCTCTATCCTTCTTCTTCTTCTCAGTTAGCCAACCAACGCTTCCTGAAATCGCTCCAACCATTGAGTGAACATTTCGAGCGAATATGCACGTAGAGACTAATTTAAGAACGATCATCTCGTTATAATGGATCGTTCACGGTGGTGCTTCTTAAGCTCGAAAGCTCATTCTACTCCGATGAAATCTACTTTGACGTTAGCATCGAGATGCAAACGTTACTACTACTATTACTACTATCACCACCACCACCAGCGGTAGTTAGTTATTCGTATCTTAATAAAAGTATAGTCTGCCAAAAAATTGCTGTATAAAATTTGGAATGATAATTCGTTTGAAATAATTTTTTTGAAGTGAATACTTCTTTAGAATGAGAGTGATTTGAAAAAAAAAAAAAATGAAACACGGCGCGGCGTAACGTTGTGGCAAGCGGTGGTGGCAAAACGGAAGTAAGAAGAAAAAAGAGATAAACATATAGGCTTGAGCCTGCGAGAGAATGAGACAAATCAATAAATTCTGTTTTCTTTTTAATTTGTTCTTTTTTTCTTCCTCTCATTTATTTCTATTTAATATTTTTTATATCTCGTTGAATGAATGGTTTAATTTTTATAATATATTTTATATATTTTCTTTTCTATGGTTGGTATAAGAATTATTTATGTAATCTAATAATACCGATCAAATTTATTTCCTTTTTCGAGATTGCTTCCTTTTACATATGGCGATATTTTAATGTGATTTATTCGATAATTCTTTGGACGATGAAAATACGCCATATATGTATATAAGCCCTATATATATAAATAGATATGTGTGGAGAAAGGTAGAAAATGGAGGAGATTGGATTGGCATCGTTTCAAGATTCTCTTACTGGGCCATTCCTTTTGCCTTTCGATCGAATTCGATTTTCTTTTTTTTCTCTTTTTGTTTGTTTTTTATTCTTTTTATTTTATTTTTAATGCTTGATTAAAATTTAGTAGAAAAATTTCATCAAACCTTGTAGATAATATTTTGCGATTCGTTTTCGTTAAAAATTTTCGTAGAAAAAAGTATTTTGCCAAGAAACATTTATTGAATGCATAATTTCTTTCTCTTTTTCTCCCTTTTTTTTTTATATATGTATGATAAGAATTTGATAGAAAAAAATGTTCATTAAATATTATCGAGAATATTGGTACGACTTAATTTTCTATTTAAATTATTTAGAAAAAATAGTAGGAAGTAAGGTTTGTTTTGGAATTTAATTAAATTTTCTATCGTGCAAATTGTACTATCAGTTTCGTTAGAAATTATTTAGAAAAATTTGCAAACATTTTTTTAACGCCTTCCTCTTTCTTTTTCTTTTCTTTTTATTCTTTAAATATACGATAAGAATTCGACAGAATAATGTTATTAAATATTATCGATAATATTGGTACGATTTTTCTTCTTTTTTTATTCTTATATTTATTTCGTAAGAAAAATAATTATTTAAAAAAAAAAAAAAAAAAAAGAAATTACGAAACAACATTTTTTCCCGTAGTTATATTCTCTCTCTTACTTTTCCTTATACTTCCTATATTTGTCTCTTTTTCTATCTCCATTTCTATTTTTTGTATATCTTTTTTTTCCCTCTATTCTTCGGCATCTCCTTTTCGAAATTCTACGAAATCCCGGTTGACATTCGAATTGCAAGAGGAGGAAGGGTGCTTTCTCTCGGACGAAGCTTTCGCGTCGTTGCAAGAGATGATGCATCGCGCACCGGTTAGGTAAACGTTGCATTTGCATGTAAAAGAGCCTGCCAGTAGTTTATATGAAAATGTAAAATGAAACGGTATTTCACATTGGATCCCTTTCTGACATCTTTTCTCTCGCTTTTACCCGTTCTACTTTTTTTCTCTTTTTCTCTCTATATATATTTTTCTCTCTTTTTTTTATTTTCTCTTTTTCTCTTTTTCTTTCGATCTATACCACGAGCCTTGATCCTAACGCAAATAGCGAGAATCAATTTGCTTATTGGTATCTAGTAACCAAACGTAGACACTTTTTTTTTTATTTATAATAAAGATAGGAACGTGTTATATTCTTTTTTTTTTCATCAAATATTACTACACGGTGAATATAAATCGATAAATCTATATTTTTCTAGATTGTTTGTGATTTTTATTATGGATAAAGTTTTTGACAATGAGATAAATAGATTAATATTTAAAGATTTCAATGTAATGAAGATTTTTAGATAATAAATAGTTTTTTTTTTGTTAAGAGGAATTAAATATTATTTCCCAATTACATTAGTGGATCGCGTATAATGTGTTTTAATAGTATTTTAAAATTTCATATATTTAAAATATTTATCCTCGAAGGATAAATTCAATAGTTTTGTTAACTCTAACGAAAAAACAAAAGCTATATTTAACTAAAATACTCTGAAATCCTCTGTAAAGATTTGAAGACTAGTTATTAAAAAAAAAATGCAAACAAAATAAATGTTAACAATCCAATAGATAAAATATAAAAACTCGAATATTTATATTCTACTAATTAGAAAATAAATTCTATAAAAATAAGTTATTGGATAGATATATTTAAAATACTTTGAAACCCTCTATTAAGAATAAAACAATTTAATATCAGTAACTCAATAGATAAAAAATAAAAACTTGAATATTTGTATTCCACTAATAAGAAAATAAATTCTAAAAAAATAAGTTATTGGATATAGATATAGCTAAAATACTTTGGAACCCCCTATTAAAAATAGAAAAGTAAAATATGAATAATCCAATAGATAAAAAAAATAAAAACTCTAATTATAATATTACTAATTAGAAAATATATAAATCTAGAAAAAATAATATCTATTGATATAATTGGAATACTCTAAAAACCTTCTAGTCTATCAAGATTAGAAGACTTTAGATTAGAAGGAGTCGTAGAAGAGCGATTGTCCATTATCCGGAAGTGCTTGAGGCAGTAGTAGTAGTAAGAGAGGAAGTAGTAAGGGACTTTGATAACGTGCTTAACCAAGCAGTTAAACGAATGTAAATCTATGCAGATTGCCTGCTGACAAAAATCTTGCAGCTAGTCGCGGCATGGCAATCGTTCGACCATACTCTTGGAACTTCTCCGAGGACATACCGAAGGTGAATGAAGTTCGTGGAACACAGTATGAGAAGGTTTAAAAGAAAAAAAAAGAATAAGTAGAAGTAGAAGAAGTAGAAGAAGAAGAAGAAGAAGAAGAGGAATCGTTTCACGTAGCTGTAGTTGAAGGACACCCATGGGACGAATTAGGCCGCTAATCGCTTCCATGTCGTGCTAGAACCAAGGTACATTAAAGCACTGATTTTCTTCATTCTCATGAACACCCAAAACTCTCTCGTTTACCATTCGTCAGGATGCCTTCGAGCGTCGTTACGAGTAACGACCTCGTTTTCTCTTTTAAGAAGACGAACTTTGACGTTTTCTTCAAAAAGTATCATTATATACTTTTCTTTTTTTTTTAAATTTCTGTTATAAATCTCGGCTATGGGATCGTACATCAGCATTTTTGTAACTTCATTGTGCTTAGAAAATTTGTCATGGTATAATGAAGATTTTTATTAATATAATAAAATGGTTTATGAATATCCTGTAGATTTACTAATAATAAGTATCCTTAATTAGGTGTAATATAAAGTGTAAAAGGATTTGATTAAGTAAATTGTAATGTCAAAATATTTGTAATTGTTTTGCAGCTCGAATTAGGTAGCATATCAAATTTATAATAATTTGATAAATTGGAATTACTTTATTTTATTGTAATATAAATTTATTTATTATTTCATCATGTCTTAAATTAGGTCTAATAGAAGATTTATATGAATCAGATAAATTGTAGTTACTTGTGAATTATTTGAAAAGATACAGTTTTATTACGTTCAAGTGTTGTACTCGCAAAAAACATTCCACGAAAAGTTTCTCTTAGAAGTCCTTTACAAATTTATTGCTTTCCTCGGTTTGGTATAAGTTAGCGGCTATCATCATTTCGCGTCCTATTAACAATTTAAACAGTCCTATAGGTTGAGAAACGTTCCAGTAGATTATCTTATTGAGCGTGCAGATACACGGAATGGTTTAAAAGTTTCTTGATTATTTGACTAATTTATTATTCTTTTCCGAGACTTTATAATCTAATTTTTACCTTTTTAAGATAGTAAAAAATACTACGAGAGAGTCTAGGAATTTTTTAGTTAGTCTTAGAAAACTTTTAGCTCAACCTGTATCTCACATTTTTATCTTCAGTAATTAGGAACTTTTTTCTTCCTTGCTTTTAAGCTTTTTTTTTGTTATTTGTATTTTTCTTTTCTTTTCTTTTCTTTTCTTTTTTTTTCTTTTTTTCTTTTTTTTTTCTTCATTTTCGTATTAATCAATCTCTCTTAAATTATTCTTTTTCTTCTTAGTCTCGTAGCAAGAAACGATACTTTGAATATTCATCAAATTCACAAATAACGAGTACCTAGCTCATTCTTCGCATAAATCTGAAATTTCGTCTCGGTATCCAGAAGTGAACTTAAAACTTTCGAAGAATTATCGAATTTCTTTTTTATGGTACATAAAGGGTGTTCCGTAACTATTCGTACAAGCGAGCAGTGACTGATTTTACATGGAAAACTAAGTCAAAGATATCGAATCAAATTTATTCATGAAAGTCTTGTTTTTTGCTGCTCTTTCGAGAAAAATAAATTTAAAAATATCTACTCATTGATTTAATTTTAATTTGATGGATCTGATTCATCGGATATTTCGAAGAACATTTTCGTCCTAAAAAAAAAAAAAAAATCATTAAATCTTATTCTACATTTTCCATTGACAATTATTTATATATTTATTTATTTAATATAAAATCATTTTCCATTTGCTAACGTTAGTTATACTGGAACAATTGTATATAAAATATATCTTTTATATTATACTCTTGATAAACCTTGATGAATCTTTCTCATCCAAGGAATATGATAACCCAAACTTTAGGATTAAATCAAAGGAGTACCAAGATTAAAGACGGTTACTTTAGAATTCTTCGACGAAATAAAATGGCCTTAGAATGGTAACTAGAAGTTTCTAATAAGTGTAGAATAAGAAAGAGAAAGAGAAATAAATAAAGAAAGTAAGATAGAAAGATAGAGTGAGAGAGAGAGAGAAAGAGAGAGAGAGAAAGAGAGAGAGAGAGAGAGAGAGAGAGAGAGAGAAAGCATCTCTAAGAGGGTAACAAAACCGGTCCAATGTAAATGTATGTAGATTGGCTGCTCTTTTTGTTGCACTGTGTGTGCGGTTTAGTACTGTGGCGCCGCCATTTCTATCTTCAACCTTCTCTTTCTCTTATTCCTCTTTCTCTATCCTTTTCTTTCTCTCTCTCTCTTTCTCTTTCTAGCCGAATAATCATCCCCTTTGGTAATTATACCCCTTACCTGCCACTGACCCGAGTCTGATTTATGCTGCTTTGCTCGCTGACGTCTAACGACCTCCAGTTCTCTCTTCTTTCTCTATCTCTTTCTTCTTTCTTCTTTCTCTTTCTCTCATGAGTGTTCTTCTCTTTACTTCTCTCTTCGTCTGACGTTGCACATTGGGATTTGCCGGTTCATGTTTCTAGTCCAAGAATCATCGCGAATACTGACAAACAGAAGGAGCTTCCTCCCATCCGACAACGCGTTATTTACATTTCTCTTTGAGCAACGTTGCGCGTTTACTCTGGTGTGATGCATAGACGAGACTAAGTGGAGTTACCTTAAACCATGAGACGAAGAAGGAAAAAAATAGAGAGAGAGAGAGAGAGAGAGAGAGAGAGAAAGAGAGAGAAAGAGAAATATATATATACGTATATATTACGTTGTGATTTTCCTCTATTTGATCTTAATACATTTAATATCATCAAATTCGCATGCAATTGTCATATAATTTTAGTAATTTCATTTTTACTTATTTCTTTTTTATTTCTATATATATATTTTTTTTTTAAATATTTTTAACATTATATATCGAAACTACTGAATCGATCTTAATGAATTTTGTTTTATTTTGTGTGATTTTTTTCAACTAAGGATATAGGCTAGTTTTTATCGCGATTATTTTTATTTTTTATTACTAATTCAAGGATTTATTATTTAAAGGTTATTTTCTTTTGTTCTTCAATTTTTTATAATAATATTTTCTTTAACCTTTACCTATAACTACTAACATTAATTGAATATTTTAAACAATAAAATATATTTGAAAAAAAGACTTTTTTTTTTGACAGAGATAAGATAGTAAAATCAGATGGAAAAGTATAGTTTAATGAGGTAAAACGAGTAATATATACTCAGACTATACAGAAGATCTAGAGTAGGTCTCCGTAGTCATTAGGAGAACACAAAACGAGCCAATTTTCTCGTCTTACGATCGTAAGCATAATCGTTTACTCTACCTCCCTTGGCCAGCATTTTTTCAAGCTATTCTCTGTCGTTCCCCATCATGCTCACCTACAGAATTTGTCCTTTATTTTCTTCTTTTCCTTTCCTTCTCTTGTACCCTTTTTCTTTCTCTTTCTATTTCAACATCGATTTTTCGAAGCCAAGGAGACTAACGAGGGCTGCACGTGACGTGAAAATAAGTTGTAAGGGTTGGTGGATATCTAGCAAGACAGAGAGATCATACTACGAAATCTTTTTTTTTCCCATTTTTTTTTTTTTATTCTGAGATATGCTACGCGACACAATTTCTTTTTTCGTTGGTATGAATTTTTTTTTTTTTTTTTTAAATCTTTCCTGATTTTTATAAAATTTAAATTTATCTCGTAAAAATTCTTTAAAGTGTTTATTTATTAAATACACACAATTATTGATAATAATATTAAAATAAAAATTGACAACAATTTAAAGTAATGTAAAAATTTATACAATTTTTCAAATTATTATACTTTCTTTTCTTTTTCTTTCCTTTTTTTTAATCTTCTTAATTAATAAAACTAATCTTAAAAATGTAAAAGCAATTCACTCTAATTAGATTAAAAATTCGATATTTATACAATTTAAAATTATCTTAAAAAATTATAGTGTTTTAAAGCTTAATTTATTATATAAAAAAGATTATTAATGACAATATTAAAATTATCTTATAATAACTAATAGCAATTATTATTAAAATAATTGTAAATAATTGAAAAATTTATATCATTTTTTGAAATTATTATATCGTCTTTATATAGTACAAATTTTTCTTCTCTTACTTTTTAATTTTTTTTTCTCTTTCTTCTACTTCTTCTTGTTAATTAGTAAAACAATGTCGAGAAAAAAAAAGAGGTCTCGTCCGATCGATGATCCTTTATTTTACTTTTAAAGGAAGATCAAAACTCGTGCGAATAAACGATGGGAAAGCCGTTAGGATAGTATAGTATAGTAATAACGTGTAAGAGTAGGTTAATCCATCATTGATACCACGGACGAAGGTATATTAATGCCTGGACATTTTCCCCAATGTCGTTAAGAAAAGATCTTAATGAAGTGAGTTACACGTGACCAAGCTCGTGATATGAAATGATTAATCATGGATTTATTCGAGCGTTAACGAACGAACGAACGAACGAACGAACGTTTCACTCTCCTTTTCTCACTTCAACGAGTTTCTCTTTGATTTTAATACAAACTTCTTTCTTTCCTCCCTCCCTTCATTCATTCCTTCCTTTCTTTCCTTCTTTCTTTTAAATATAATTCATAATCAATACGATACGTTTGTTCCGAAACTGTTAATCGATATCTTTTATGTAAAATAAAACTTGTAACGAAGAATTACTTTTACAACGTATAATATACTTTTGGAATTATATTATTTTATCTCGAGATAAAAAAAAGAAAAAAAAAGAAAAAAAAGATATTATTCGATTTTTCTTCAATTGATAAATTATTCGAATATTCGCAAAAATATATATTCATGCTAATTAGAAATAAATAAATATATGAGAGATTCTTAACAATTACTATATCGCTTGTATTTTAATATCAATATCGAATAACCGAATAATATTATTCATTCAATAGAAATCTTTTTTTTATTATTCGAATATTTGTAATTAAAAATTTTCCAATTGTTCTATAGTTTTATCAAATATAAATTCTTTAAAAACGTTATGAATACATATCACCATCCTAGTAAAATTAATTATTCATCTATTTTTCGTTTATCCAAAGTATTTCATTTTAAATTCCAATATTCAGAGTGGAGAGAGAGAGAGAGAGAGAGAGAGAGAGAGAGAGAGAGAGAGAGAGAGAGAGA
>NW_015148971.1:2802078-2902789 GCF_001465965.1 Polistes dominula
GAGAGAGAGAGAGAGAGTGAGAGAGAGAGAGAGAGTGAGAGAGAGAGAAAGAAAGAACAATAATATTACAAAAATGAAAAATATATATTGTGGGTAGCAAACAAGTTTAGCAACATTTATCGCGTATTATTAATAAAGGTGACAATTTTTCATACGTCCAGAATTATAGTTGCGGTTACCGTAGAATTTTTCGACGCAATTTGGTAGACTCCATCGATCAGTCCTGGCGTAGACATTTTAAAAGCAGTCACTTTTCCGTCTGACGTTACCAACTCTTTCTCTCTTTTCCTCTAGTCATCCCCTAGCTAGCAGCTTCTTTCCATCTCAGAATTTGAGAGGAAGGGAAACAGGGGATGGGGGTGGGATTCGCTACTTCGACGAGGGAAAATGACGAGGCAATATCGTCGGGCCGACGTTGGCGAATATGTTAGAATTTGCTAAACTTCCCGTTGCCTACGGGGTCCTCTGCCATCGATTCCTTCCTTCGACGAAAGAAAATACCCCTGAAAGTGTTGTTCCTATCGTTTAAACTTATCCCATGTTCGTTTAAAGCAAGGAAAAGTTTCGAGACGTATAATACATAGCTATCTATCTATCTATCTACGAAAAGAAAAATCTTTTTAGGTCTACGCCAATGGGGATAGATGGGAGGGTGGGGTTAGGGAGGAAGAGAAGAGGGTTTGTAAGGAAAATAAACGAAGGAACTCTAAGGTACGAACGATTTTTGATTTAATCTCGGTGTAACTTGCATCGAAAATTAATCTTCCACTTGCTTTTAATTAACTGATTAAACTTTCACGAGAACGAGAAGTAGGAAGTAGAGGAGGAGGAGGAGGAGAAGAAGAAGAAGAAGAAGAAGAAGAAGAAGAAGAAGGGGAAAAAGAAGAAGAGAAAGAACGTTGATCTTAAAGATATATACATAACTTAGTTTATCTTTCATTATATTTAACTGATTATTTTAGACATGCATATTTATTGGCTCGGTTCATAAATAATGTCTTCATTTTTATTGCTTCTTTCTTTTTTATAGGATAACATTAAAATCTAAATTTATAACACTGTGGTATATTTTTATTGAACATTTTTAATTATCTAATAATATTATAGACAATTTATTGTAATATAAAACGTAGACGCGTATTTGATTATTAAAAAAATAATTTAACTTCGAGTCAAGAAAAAATATTATGAGATAATCGATTCAAAAAGTTCTTATTTTTTTTTTTTTTGGAAACAAAAATATACTATATAAATGTGTTAGCATTTATTCTTGTCAAGTTATCATCGTTAGTTTTGTTAGCAAAAAAAAAAAAAAAAATAAAAAAGGGATCGATAAACATCGATAAGGATTTCGATTATAAAATAATAAAATTTGTCCAACGTATAATTTGTAAAAATGTAAAAGAGTAATTTTCATCAGGCATCCTTTCGAGAATGTTACGTTGAGAAAATGACGCTTGAAAAAACTTGTCGTCGTTCTCATCCATGTTTTTTCTTTTTTTTTTCTTTTTCTGTTTTCGCGGTCGTTCGTTCGCTCGTTTTCCTCGAGGTGAGTTTCGCAGATGTCGTATGTGCACCAACACATTTACAAATAATATACACAGAGAGACATATAGAGACAGATTCATATATATACACACATACATTGTAACTCGAAGATGCTAAGGGAAGGCAATATCCGAGGTTCTGTCGTTGACGCAAGTGCATCCGCGAGACTTTCTCGCGTAAACGTCGTCTTGACGTTGACACATCTAACTACGTGTAGTTCTCCTTCTCACCTGCTGATTTCCTGTCAGAAAAAAGTTTCCCCCACGTTTTCCACATAAACACACACACACACACACATACACATTTTTCTTATCAATAACGCCATTCCCCGATAATAATCTTCGATCGTACATGTCTTTTTATCTAGACATATTTTTTATACGTATATTATTTCTTTTTCTACTTTTTCCCCTTTTACTTAAGCATTTCTCTCGTTGAATAAATTTATTATTATATATTATACGAAATTTCAATTTTTTTTTACTGTGTTGTTGACAGTTCAATTCGGTCGTGGATGATTTTACGTGTAAAAATGAGAGTAATATATTTTTATTTGAAATTTTACAAAAAAATAATATTTCATTATTCATGTTGAAGAGTACACGTATATCTAAACATTATTTATCACTAACAAAATTATTTTCTTATTTTTATGATTTTATACTCAATGTTTTTCGTAATGTTACCATTTTGTTTTTGACCGTACATTTTATTTTTTCTTAGAATTAGTTTAGTTTGTCTTTAACTGTGGAACATTAAACAATGACGAGCTGTCGAGAATTTTAAACATCGATTTTAAAAACATTGCAATTAAGGAAGAAGAATTATGCGGACAACAGATCAGGGATTAATTGAATGAGTTTTTTTTTTTATGAGTAATCAGATGATAAGAGAAAATCTTTAAATATCGAACTTGTTAAGTAGATTTTCTCAAACGACAAATGTTATTCCTTGTTTACCGATTTTGATTTTTAAATATTTAAATTTCACCATTATCCTCATTCTCATTACCTTTATAAATAATAATCATGAAGTAGAAAATAAACGAACGATCATTTTTATTCTCGATCTATCGTATATAACAAGATTTAATGTATATTAAATCAAATTAATAATTGAATAGAATTATTTATACAGTTGTTTCATCAAGTTCGAAAAAAAAAACAAATAATAATAATTATTCGATAAAATCGGATATTGCGAGTGTGTTCATATGATAAAAAGTAACAAATGTTTGAAATAAATGTAAACAACACCAGAGATGGAAAGTGACTTCGATTGGTTTAATGAAAAATAAAAAATATGAAAAAAAAAGAAATAAATGGATGAATAGATAGATAACAAGAAAGAAAAAGAAAAAGAGGAGGAGGAAGAGGAAGAAGAGGAGTAAGGGGAACGACGAAATTAAAACGTTGAATCATTGGCGAAGTTGCATAATTCTCTAGGCAGGGAAAACGTTACTGCTGAATAAATGTGAGTTATGCGAGAGAGGAAAGGGTGAGATAGAAAGAGAAAGAGAGAGAGAGAGAGAGAGAGGAAGGGGGGAAGAAGAGAGAGTTATAGTATGGAACCTACTCGCTTGAACTCGTTAAATTACGTACGACAGTTAAATTTGTAGGACGATGGAAAGTTTTAAACGATGAAAAATCCGAAGTTGACTACACCCCGAGTATGAGAGAGATAAAGATAGATAGATAGATGAATATATAGATAGATCGATAGATAGACAGATAGATAGAATGAGTTAGTTAGTGTGTCGTTTTACTCGTGTATATATGTGTTTATAAATATGTACATATATTTGTATGTATGTGCGTGTGTGTATATATATGGTAACGTTAGTAAAATTGCCGAGTCGAGTTGCCGACCCGTTAAAACGTTCTGAATATTCAACAACGTTTTCGGAGAATTATTAAAGCCATCTTAAGATGATTCTTTCTATCTCTATCTCTCTCTCTCTCTCTCTCGTATTTTCATCTGACACGCCTTTAAAACGCGTGTGTGTCATCTATATTTCCTTCAATATTTCTTATCACGACCTTTCTTACAAGAAACTCCTTACTTCGTTATCTTTGATCATTCGAATGCTAATAAAACATGCTCCCTTTTTTCTTTTTTGTTCTTGTTTTTTAATCGAAGATAGTATCTATTCTTGCTCGCTAAACTGCTTGATATATTTGATTTTTTTTTCTTCTTATTTCGTTAGATAAAAAACTTGATCCTTTTATTTTTTTGAGAAACATTTATGAGGATGGGTCGATAAGTTTGGAATTTATTATTTATGTATTTTAATTTTTCTTTTTTGGAAATCAACTTTTTATCGATTTTATCGAACATTAACGACAATATTCTTCTCAAAATTTATTTTTATCATAGTTCGAGATTACGTTGAAAAGTAAATGTTAATTTGATCAAGATAAAATTTATCTCCTAAATTTTCTCACCACTATACTCATTATTTTTCATATAACATATAAAATCGTTCATTAATTAATCCATTCCCATATCATTTATCTCATTCTCTCATTATTTCTTTTCATTTCTTATTTTTTGTTTCTTCATCTTCTTTAATTTTCCTTCCCTTTTTCTCTCTAAATCTTTTATTTTCTTTCCCGTTGCCGGACATCTGATATGATCCTTGTTACGTAATTTCAACAAACTCTCGTTAATATTAACGCCCATAGGTGGATAACATAAGCTACTGGTCGAACTAGTTCAGCACGTTCGCACAAATTACACGCACATACGTATAGAAACGCACGTATGGGAAAACGTGAGCTTATACCAACGTACCTCTATACCCATACGTCGTAGATAAATATGGGCTTACGGGAGTGCATTATTCTAGACGCGGACCACAGTAAAAGCAATTACATATTGCTGTTCGTATGAATGGACAATGGAGGTGCATAATGAACATATTGCTGGTTGGAACACCAGCAGTAACACCACCACCACCACCACCACCACCATTGGGTACCCAGTAACAACGAGTGCTGGTATGCGGTGGTACGTTTATGCAGATTCGCGGACAATTTGACTGGAAACCAATTTCGACTACGCGTCTACCATCCCTTGATACCAAAAACCCCCTACCCCACCCCCATTTAAAACCCCCTTTACCTCTYCCTCCTCCTCCTCTTCACCTGAACCATCCTCACCCCTTCTACTTTCATTCTTAGCCAACCTCTCTTCTATATATTTTCATAATTACGTGCGGTGTGCGCGTGCGAACAAAACGCGAACGTTAAATCCTTCTCTTACCGAACGACGTAAAACTTTTCCCAAACGTTCTCTCTCTTTCTCTCTCACATATTATCGTTTAAAATTTGAAAGAGAGAGAGAGAGAGAGAGAAAAGGTTAGAGAAACCCTATCGTACTAATGAGAGAAACTTGTGCCTCGTGCCGAACGATAAAAGCATCGTCGAACTTATGCCAAAAGGAATTTACGTCTCGATTCTAGGAGCAATTTCATTGAAAATTTATGATTCTCTTTCTCTTTTTTCTGGTTTTTTTTTTGTTTGTTCTCGCTTTTACTCTCTCTTATATTTGGCCTTTCCATTCTCTGTTGTTTTCTTTAGGGTGGTTTACAAATGAGAGAAGGTTCGAAAGGGAATGAAAAAAAAGGCAAATCTTTTGCCGACTTGGTCTAATAACTCGATCTCGTTTTTCTTTCCTATATTTTTTTTTCTCTTCCATTTTAATCATTTTCTTTTTAACCTTTAAGCTTTTCTTTTTTCATCGTATAAGTTTCTTAAGTTCTATGAAGTTGTTACTTATGAAGACTTTTTCTTTCTTTCTCAATTTTTTTTTTTTCGAAGAAATAATGCGATGTATTACAGTTTTCGAAAAAATGAATAGAAAGAAAAAGATGATGAAGAAAAAGAAGAAGATTCTACGAAAGAGGAAGGTTATAAAGGTAAGAGAAAATAGAAAAGTGTTTTATCTCCTTCTTGGGTATTTCTCTCTTTCGTTTTCTCTTTGAAGGGATTTCGTCGAATTTTACTTGATAGTTACGATGGCCAATGATAATGGCGTATTTCCTCTCAACAAAGTCTCAGAGGGAGGGAGAAAAAAGAGAGTAATAAAAAAAAAATAAAGAAAGAGAGAGAGAGAGAGAGAGAGAAGAGAGTGTGTGTGTGTCTGTGTGTACATGTGTTTGTGTGCGTGGGTGTATCAAAGAGTAAGATAAGAGGAAGTAAAAAAAGAAAAGAGAAAAAGATAGACGAATAGATGGAACGAAAAAGACGCCTAGATAAACGGAACAGTATAAATAGAAAAAGAAAGAGAGAGAGAGAGAGAGAGAGAGAGAGATACATTGTGTAACAAAGATAAAGATAAAGAGAAAGAGACAAAGAGAGAAAGTTCTACCAAGGGAGAGAGTATAGGAACAAGATCGAAGATAACAACGAAAAGCTAAAAGGAAGAGTTGTAAACTCTAGGAAGAAAAGCACGATAAATCTATCAAGGGAAAGGTCCTTAGGCCAGGCGACGCTGCCGAAAGGGATTCAAAGATTTATCTTCGAATCCGCGATTCTTCCTGCCACCTCGCTATCTTTTCGAATCTTTCACGGATACCTAAAGGAAAAATAAAAAGATAGTAGTCTCAAGAGGTGAATGCTGACGTATTACGACAAACATCTTATCGTTTTTAGAAATTTGCTTTTTTTTTCTTTTTTATTATTATTATTTTCTAAATCACGCTATTAGGCTGCGTCTATCTATATATAATAGTAATTATAACAATTAATTGATTTAATTTTTAATATGCAATAATTAGGGGGAATGAAGACATTTAATATATATTAATAGTAATATAAAATAAATATATTAATATTTATATTATATTACTAATAATTTTTTATAAATATATATTTTATAAATATAATAGTGTATATATATATATATACTATTTTTATATAAATATTAAAGTAATATTAGTATGTGAGATAATATTACTTTTATATTCTTAATAATTAAATACAAAAATAGGAAATAATAATAGTAATATATTAATATTTTTTAAATAATACAACACTCACACACACAGATAAAAATACTAATAATTATAGACACATAAAAAAAAATAATATTTAACAATAATATTTTAATATAAAATAACATAAGATAAGATAATAATTTCGTTGTATCTATATAACTATATATATAAAAAATAATAATAATGATAATGATAATAATTCAACAAAAAAATGAAGAAATTTAATATTAATCCTAATTATTAAAAAAAGATTATTTAATCAAATTTTTTTCTTATAGTAATTACGAAGTTATATATTACAGTAACAGTAATACGCGTCTAGGAAAATTATAGTAGAACGTAACACTCGAGCCACGATTTTTTTTACTCTTTCATTTTTTTTTCTTTCTTTCTCGTACCCTTTGTACCTATACCTATGTAGTTTGAAAAAAAAAAGAGAAAAAAAACGTATATCTCGGTAGGAGTTAGTTTAGGAGCAGTGGCTTGTACGATATACGAGCGAAGTTATCCGAAGTCTGGATATTGGAATTTTAATATACGTTACGATCGAACGACCTGCACCTTCGCCACTAACCTCTCGTAACGTAGGAGGTATGTACCTACCATCGACATACTCGAACAACGTACTCCTATTGCTGTACACACACACATATATATATATGTATTTATACATACATAGATACATAGCTCACCGATCGTTACTACGTTTACTTCCTATCTTGATTCTCTTCTCCACTTTCCACCTATAACCGTCTTCTTTATTTTTTTTTTTTTTTACCTCATCGTAAATACTAACAAAATAATACTTCCTTTATGCAAAATCACATTAATACTGAATTTTTTCATAAATCATATTTATACTTTCTTCAATCACAAATTTTTCGTTCATTTGATAATAACGATCGTTATTTTAATTGAATTTCATTTAATAGTTGATTGAGATTATTTATTTAACAGGTAAGCTAAATTGGTTTAGCATTCATTTTCATTGTGTGATGGAAAAAGGACGTGAATGCTTTCGTTTCGTTGTAATTAGTTTTAAATAAAAACTATTTATTGTTTGTTATATATTTTTGCCGTTCATTGTAATTTTTCACTGTATGCGAACGATGCTTAAATATTAGTCTGATTTAATTGGACGATAGGTACACGTGTTTACGATAATTAATTTAATAACTATTTTTTCTAAATCATTGCATACCATACATAATCTTATTGTAAGATTTATTATTTATATTTAAAGAAATTTGACTTTTCTTTTCTATTCCAAATTTAATTTAATTTATTAGGGAATTGATAATTTAATTAATTAATAATAAAAGTATTTAAAAAATAGTTTTTTTTTTTAATTAGATAGTTGCTAAACGTACTATAATTTATTTGATACAAACTTGAAAAAATCTTGATACACCGACTCGATCCTTCAATTATTTTCTTCCTTTTTTATTTCATTTTATTTTGGAAAAAGCTGTCAATACGTTGGATAAATAAAAACAAAGGTTTTTTTTATAGATCGGAAGAAAAAGTTTCATCAATTTCATACATGCTTAATAAAATAAATTGATTAGTGAATTGGAATAAATGTAAAAAGAAAATAAATCAAGACACCCCATTTCGATGATCCATGTTTCATTTTCTCTCTCTTTAATCTTATTTTATTTCGTAAGTGTCAGTGCGTTAGAAATAGGAGAAAGGTTTCCATACATCGAAAGGAAGACGGTTTATTTCGACTATAAATCAATTGTCCATGCATGCTATGCATCGGAATAGGTCGGTATGCATTCGGTATGCATAAAACGCTACTGGTCTGCCCGTTGCACGTCCCAAATACTATTTCCAATGCCAGTAACGTGGCTCACAACCCTCCACAATACGGAAATCCCCCTTCCTTTGGCCCTGTTCACCCCCATTGGCTTGCACACTTTGAACGAACCGTCTCGTTACGTTACTCCTGCTTTTTATTTACGCCATAGTCCTGTTATTTCTATCCTTTATCCTATATCCTCCTGATTTTCCTTTCTCTCTCTCTCTCTCTTTCTCTCTTTTTCTTCCTTTGCGCTACCACCCTTTGCCATTTGTGATAGCAAACGAGACAAACTATCTTTTTCTTATCCAACTTGTAAACCTGCCAACAATTTTGTGTATATGTGTATGGGTATTTATTCTAATCATTCCTTTAAGTTTTTCTTAACGAACCTTTAAACCTTTCAAAAGATCAGACATTTATCATAAAATGTTTTTATTTCGTTTAATATATTATTTATTTTATTTAAGGTGATATTTTATAATCCAATGATTACATATTACTTACTTTTCGTTAAATTAAATTTAAAAAATTGTTCTTATCCTGCTCGTAAAAGTGCTAGCAACTGATTTATATGTATATGTATTTATTTATTTTTTATTTTTTCCTTTAGGTTTTTCTTAATGAATTTTAAATGACTTCCACTAATGTTTTTATTTCATTAGTCATTTATTATTTATTTTATTTAGTGTGATATTTTATATCTAATGATTATATCTTTCATTTTAAGTTTAAATTGTTTGAAACAAATAATCGTAAAATTGTAAAATATTAGGTAAAAAATATAATCTTAACACGCTTTTGTATCAGAGTTATATTTTTCACTAACTTTTAATAAATAATATGTAAAAGTATTTGCAATTTATATGTTATTTAAATATGAAAAATATAAAAAAAGTTATCTTCCCTCGGGTATGTTTTAATATTAAAATTATGAGACAAATTGAATATAATTTAAAGAACCAAATTTTTTTATCTCGAATTATACAATAGGAGGATACGTTTATCAAAATTCTGAGAAAAATATATATCATTTTATTTTTTTTTTTAACAATAAAACATTAATATCAGAAATATAAGTTTGATATGAGATCGTAAAGCGGATAAAAAAAATCGTTAGAAAAATATATTTCCTTTAGAATTTTATTTTAATCGATCACAAAAATACAATCATTTTACTTTGTGGGGGAAATCGCATACGTCAAAAATTAATCGAAATAGTGAGTTCAATCGTAGGAATAAATCTAGCGTAAAACTAAACGAAACCGATTCTTGGATCGATCGATAGATCTATCGAATTTAACAAAAGACGAACATCAACGTCAGTTGAATATATATATATATATATTTTTTTTTTTCATCGTGGAACATTTATCAAACGTGGAAAGTACATGCTTTGCCTCGGGGCCAAGATTTTCCAACGTCAAGGACGACGACTACGATGAAGACGACGACGATGATGACGTCTACGTCATCCTGCACCAATCTTCTTTCCGGTATCTTGTTCCTTGCTGTTGCTTCTGAGCAAATGGAATACGGTAAATCGGAAATAAACCAACAAAACAACTATGTTGTATTTCTCATATTACAAGATCGATATTTTTCTGCGAATTTTCTTTATGTCGTCATGGTCGTATAAATGAATTATGAGAATAATTTAACAGCATACACGTGTTATAATACATTTTTCAATATTGTAGTATATTAAAATTATAGTTGGAATATAAAACGAGAGACGAGTAATTTTGTTAAAAAAAAAAAAAAAATATTATTTAACCATTCTGCGTAATTTTTTTCCTCGGTATTTTATTTAAAATTTTTTCTTCCGAATAAAATTATGCGTCGGGTATAAATAATGCATTTCTTTCTTTCTTTCTCTCGAATTATTTTCGGTGCAATTGGCATGATATAACGGTGGAAGTATTTCTATAAGTATTGCAATAACTAAATTATTATTATTATTATTATTATTTTTTTTTTTTAAATATAATAAAAGATATGTGAATGAATTGTTGTATTGAAATCAATAAATTGAAAATATGTGGATGATGATAATTTGATCGAATTTTTTGATTATTATTATTTTTCAATAATGATAAGCAAAAGAACGATTCAATTGTTTTGCCGATGAATCAGGAAAATCTTTTTCGCGTCTAAAAGACGATTAATTTCTTTTCCTCTCTAACGAGGCAATTAACGTTGCGAATCGATGTCGTTAATGTGTAGGGGGGTGGGGTTCGGGCAGAGGGCTTAAGGAAAAGAAACTGGAACGATAAAGAAAAGACAGAGTAGGTAATATCGTAGCTTAAATTTAAAAGTCATTTGTCGATGTTTACCGTTTCGTTGCGAATAAAAAAGAAACGGGGAGAAAAATAAGAAACAAAACGAAAGAAACAGGGTAGAAAAAATGAAGTAAAAAAAAAAAGTAAAAAGAATTTAGAAGGAAATAAAATAAAATTGAATTTGTAGCTTTTACATAATTTGTAATTAATTATAAATTTTATAAAGTAAAATACGATGAGAGACAGAGAGAGATATAATACTTAAAGCTATGGTAGTAAAAGTAAGGTTTCATCTTTTCAAATTAAATTAAACGTGTAAATAAATATCTTATAATTATAGGAAATACGTAAATACGTTTACATTAGTTAGAGATAGGTTATCAAGTTGTAGTATTTCATTGACGTTATTTTCAATTAATATTGTTCAAATTCGTGTATGCGTGCACGTATGTATGTGTATGTCTAGATATGTACCCGTGCGTATGTATAACTCGTGGAATAATCAAGGTATCTAACAAACTCTCATTAGTAAGCTTTAGAGAGAGAATTTTAGTTGGACGTTGATGTAACAAATTCGTTTATCGAGACTAGCCGCATGAATTCGAATAAATTTGCATTTTGAAATCGTTGCGGCCAAGCTACAACGACGTAAATATACTCCCGGTAGGATTAACTATTATTTTTATTAAAAAAAAAAAGAAATAAATATCACTCAACAATTAAGTTCGCGTTACAGAAAAAAAACAGGAATAAAATCGCAGCATTACCTCGATAACGTGACGCATTAACAAAAATATTATGATTTATGCATTAAAATAAAATAAAATAATACAGTTAATGCAAAAATTAAAAAAAAATATTAATGAATAAATAATAAACACACACAAATTCAAACAGAAATAGAAAATTTATGCATTAACTTAAAAAAAAAAAAAAAAAAAAATTTAATTTCAACAAGTGATCATTGAGTTCGTTTCAATATGTCACCTCACTCCTTCCCCCCATTCCACGATTCACGAAATAATATCCGGCTGGTTGGGGTTGTTTGGTTGAATCAAGCAATGTGTATTAGTGTTATACCGTTTGCTTGCAGCTTGCGAGAATGAAGGAGACGTTACTGTGCAATGCGTAGCGTTAGATTATAATGGAGGTATAATGAGTTTTCTTCCCGGAGTATTGTTTTGCCCGTAGTAATTTTGTCCCCCATACCAAACCCGCCTCCTCATCTCCATCCCTCTCAGCCTCCTCCCGGGCCCGGTATCGCACGATACTGTCTCGTCCGTTCCCGTCCATCCTCCGTTCTTTCGTCCGTTTTCTCTTTGCTTTTCGTGCAAATAGACGAACCACGATGCGATACGATGCAACGCGAAGAAGAAACGAAGTTGTGTTGGTTGGTGGGTTGGTTGGTGTGCGTGCTTGCTTGCTTGCTAGCTAGCTAGCAAGCTAGCAACTATAACAAACGTTGAACTGGTTCCTTCGTATATTCATTCATTTTCACTAACACGTGGATAGAAATGCACTGGGTATAGGAACGTAGCCGTGTGCCGTTGGAATTAAAGCCACCACCGCGGATATACCTAATGAGTAATGCAGGTAATCACCATTATTTTTAAATCTCATTAACGCCTTCGTGTGTACATTATTCTCGGCGGGCGTGCAAACACACATGGGGCCAGTTTGCCATTCTCTCTCTCTCTCTCTTTCTCTCTTTCTCTTCCCCCTCTCTTTCACGTTTTCTCTATGTTTCTCTGTCTCTTTCTATATGTATATGTCTTTCTCTTTCTCTCTCATGTACGTCCAGTAACCACTACCAACCAAACTCACCCTTCTTCCAACACTACTATCACCACCACCACCAACCACTCTAACTCTCACCCAAACCCTCGGCTTTGAATCTCATTGCTAAATACAAGTGCAACGATATTAAGCGCATAAATTCAGATAATTAGCAACCGGTGCTTCGCCAATAAAGGCACCAACGCGTTCTCGCGACCTGCTGATTGGTAATTCGAGAATTACAGCCCACAAAATCGAACCTCGTTGGGATGTATATAATACTTGCTGATCTCCGGTTGACTATCAGAAGTTTTCATTCGTACAAAAATGTTGTTCATTTTTGTACCGCATATCTTGAATTGTCAACAATGGTATTTTTAAATCTAATTATATTTCTTTAAAAAAAAAAAAAAAGAAGATTATATTTAAGTAAGTAAAAATATTTATTACCAATGAATTACGTTATCTCGTGAAAATGATTGAATTGTTTCGTAACGCAGTATCATCACCAATTTTCCTACCCTCTACTACATTATTCCTTTTTCATTTCTCCCCTATATTTCTTGATTTCCTTTTCTTCATCCATAATTTCTATCTTTTCCCTGTCATTTCCAGCGCACGTTGTTTAATAAGTCTTCGATTTTTTTCTAATCTATTTCCCCTTTTCTATTATAGATTTATTTTCCGGTAGTCTATTTTTATTTCCGTTTAAGTTGAATTTTTTTTTCTTTTTTAATAATCATTGAGTAATTTTATTATTAGCAATTTTAATAGAAGACAAATTCGCTGATAAAAAAGAAAAAAAAGAAAAAAAAAACTATTCGCCTCCCATTCGAATTCTCGTTCGGTACGAACAAAAAACATATATCGATCTTTCAATTGAATTCGTTTGATACAAAGATGGAATATCCGAACTCTCATCTACACTTGTTTGAAATAAAATAGGAAAAAAAAGACGAAAAGAAAAAAGAAACATCGACTTCACATTTGAATTGCATTTGATAAATGACAAACAAGTCTCGTTGGTAGTAGTTCGGTTTACTAGTTTGCTATTAAAAAAAATATATATATTCCCATATTGTTGGATACAAAAAACAAAATAATTGATCAATCTATCATAATTCCAATTTATTTGAAATAATAAGAATAAATAAATTTGCTTCGACTTTTGATCTACACCAAAAAAAAAAAAGAAAAATCAGTGAATAGAAAGGAGGGTAGTTTGAAATGTGGATATAAGTTTAAATAGATCTGATCTTTGGCTTATCATTAAACGATTCGTGTCAAAATCGATAGTGGCGTAAATTCGAATACACGAATCCCTATCCTGTCGATTGTAGATCCTCGTCGAGGCGAGACGACCGATCAAGATCGGAAGGAGGATTCGAATTCGGTCTACCACCTAGCATGTTCTGTTCTAGCTACCTAGCCGAGAGCCAAAACTGGCGTATCCGGGCAAGCAAGCAAGCAAGCAAGCAAGCAAGTAACAAGGATCAGGGTAAATGCGAGACCGGCGCACCAGCTTTATCCGGCTAATTAACTGCCGGGAATTGCCGGCTTCTACGATACGCACGAATTTACTGCCAATTTCCAGGAATATCCTCTCTCTCTCTCTCTCTCTCTTTCCTTCTCTCACAATCAGTTCACCCTCTTTCCTTTCTCTCTATGCGTGTGTTTCTCTCTCTCTGTTTCTCATACCATTTACAGGTATGTACATGTATGTACATGTATACATGTAATTATTCACTGGTTGGATACGTGTATCCAATTAGAACAATTGACATATAAAATCGGTAACAAAATGTTGTCAATAGTCATGGAAAAATTAAATTTTGTTTTTGTTTTATTATTTTTCGTTAGAAAGTTTTCGTACAACGAATTACGTATAATACGATGATTTAATTTACACACGGTAGAAAGGGAAAAAAATATTTATTATTATTGTTATTTGGTCATTTATTTTGTAGAAAAAAAAAAACATGCAAGTTATCAATTACGAAGTTTTGGAAATAATATAATACTTTTTCTCTTTTATATTCCCAAAACAAACGGAAACTCTAAATTTAAAGTTCAATTTCTGATAATCGAAAAGTTTAGGTGGGGAGAAAGTAAGAAAGAAAAAAAAAAGAAAAAAAAACCAGGCAACAACTTTCACGGATCGTGGAAAAAAATCCTTGTTCTATTTCTCTCGTTCATTTCTATTCGCGCACGCGTTCTCATACGGATCCGCTTTTCTTTATTTTTTCCACATTTAATTCTTTTACATTATTCTTTTTTTATTTTATTTTTTTACTTATTTATTTTTTTATTTTTTATTTTCCCATATAATAAAGCTCATATTAATAAAATCGTGTACATTTTCCACTTTCTGAAAGAAAAAGAGCTTTTAACTCGATACCACTACCAAATACTTTCAATAAAAATTTCGATGAAAGAATCTGAACAAAAATATTGCAGTAATGTCAGAAAGAAAAAGAAGAAGAAGAAGATTAAAAAAGTTAAGAGGAATAGGAGGAGAAAGAAAGAAAAATAGAAATAGAGAGAGAGAGAGAGAGAGAGAGAGAGAGAGAGAGAGAGAGAGAATGGGTTAAAAAAAAGGAAAGAAAAAAAAAGAGTAGAAAAAATGGTGGGGGAAGAAAAAGTGGCGAGTGTCAGTCGGTAAGGCGGAAGGTGCGAAAGGAGAGAAAATTTGTTAGGTAGGTTCGTGTGGTACGGGTATGGGGTCCGAGCTAATATACGGAAATGCGACAAATACCTACCTACCAACCTACTCAAAATTACAACTCGGCAAAAAGTACTAAGTGGAAAGTTGGCGAATGCGTTCAGAGCAGACGTTTGCTCTTCGTATTCGTTCATGAGAGACGACTCTTTGCTAGCTTTTTTCCTTTCCTTCCTTTATTTTTCTTTTCTTTTTTCTGCTATTACCTTTTTTCTCTTTCTTTCTTTCTTTCTATCTCTTCTTTCTTTAGGTATGACAGATGCGTGTTTGTGTATGTGTGTGTGTGGAGGGGGTATAACTATGGGATAGAAGTATAAACAACTCGACTTTCCAAGATATCAGAGACGGGGCACACGGTTTTCGCACTTTCTCACATAATTTAATAGAAACCACAAGGAAGTTTCCTACTTAACTACTGACATCAGAGATTTGTATTTAGGTTAGATCTAAAGCGGACAACTTTCGCAAAGTATACTTTTCCTTCTACTTCTTCTTCTCTTCTTCTTCTTCTTTAGCTTTCTCTATCTCTGTTTTTTCTTTTTCTTTCATTCTCTTATTTATCCTCCGTGTATTTTTTATTTATATATAAGTTCATTCTTCTCGTACTTTTATTCCTTCCTTTATCTTAGTTTTCTTTTTTTTCTACCTTTGTTTTAGAAAAATCAAGAAGCTTTTGAACAAGTTATCGAAACGGTAAAGAGTTTTGATATTTCGTTTAAAAAAAAAAAAAAAAAAAAAAAAAAGGAGAAAAAAACAAACATGTCGAGAAAAACGTATCAAATACACGAAAGAGAGAAAAAGAGGGAGATGTGGAAAGAGAGAATAAAACAAAGAGAATTCTTTGAACGTGTACAAGCAAACGTTCACGCCAAAATTCGATGGGCTGCATTATAATTGCATTAATATCGGTCCGACTATTTTCCGATAACGTCGTTGGGGTAGAAACGAATAAAAAGAGAGAGAGAGAGAGAGAAAGAGAGTGAGGGAGAGAAAATAAGGGGAAAAAAACATCTCTCACACATACTGATGACGTGAAACAGGATGACATGTGAGATTTGTTTTCGCATAATTCTGATATTCGAAGCACGTTGAATGCTATTAATTCGTTTTTTTTTTTAAACATTCTCATGCACGTTTATCTACAGATAAATAATTAAATATCTATGTATTTTTATTCGAGATAAAGGGAGAATAATATTCAGGGCTGTCCAAAATTCACTAGACCATGATGGGAAGTGATGGAACATATTTTAAAAACAACCCGTTACTGTCAACAACAAAATGATGGTTACCATTCGCAAGACATCATCTATGAAACTAATTCGATATCAGTTTCAAGAAATATATTTTATTATTTTTCAACGATTTATTCACGTTGAATTACTATAATAATTTTCTTTAAATCATTAAAATCAAACAAAGTGTACATGTTTAGTAACATGGATGGATGACTCGTTTGAGAAAAACAAAATACAGAAATTGTGAACTTTTGACTCAAGAAAGATTATAAAGAAGATTATACCTTTTTGGTGTTAGTAAAAAAGTAACTCGAACTTGTAAAATAAATAATAAAAAGACAATAACACATATTATTGCGTATTAATGTATAAACGTCAATTTTGAATACATCAAAGAATTATTTTATTTAAAAAATAATTTAGCGATTTTTATCTCACTATATATATATAATAATAATAATGTTATCTTGTTTATCGTTTTATACACTCGTACGTAATTAAGTTTAGTGTGATTGCAATGTGTTTCGATTTAAATGAAAAATGAATAAGATGAAAGTATCAAATTATTATCGAAAGAAAATGTCAAATAATATTATTTGTATTTGATTCATTTCTAGCTTTATGAATGTTATCCCTCATACATTTTTTAATTCGTTCAATTTCGAAAGTTATCAAATGGAATGCGTAGAGTGAATGAAGGAGAGAGAGAGAGAGAGAGAGAGAGAGAGACAGAGAGAGACAGAGAGAGTGAGTGAGTGGGTGAATGAATGTGTGTGTTCCCGGGTGGTTGCATCGGAAGCTTATATGCATTCGTGTTGCTTCGCGGTACGCATCTATTATGCAAATACATATGCATGAACGATGTAGGTAGTAGGTAGTGTCGTGCACATGTGCAACAAACGAGCAAACGGCAGGAACACGACTGTTCTCTCCATGACGGGCCCGAATAGAAGCTGCATTTAGAGTTGGAGGATGTTGGATGCGGTAGAAACGATTAAAAGAGACCACCGACGGGATGAATTTAGATCGTTTCACTATCTCATTCTATCTCTTTCTCTTTCTATTTTTTTTTTGCTTTCTTTTTTCCCCTTCCTTTTCTCTTTTTTGCTTCCATCTTTTCTCTTTTTGGCTCGTTGAAATTCTTCCATTTTGCTCTTTTCGATTTATCATTCCGTTTGCCGGTTTCCGTCGAGCACGAAAATACGAAAAATGTATGACTCCGTTAAGTTATCTTCCCATCTCTCTCTCTTTTTTCTTTTTTATTGTTTTTCTTCTTTTACCTTCCCCTCTCTTTACTTCTTTCCAACCTCCTTCCCACCAACTTTATTTTTATTTTTGGTTAAGAAAAGAGGAGGAATCTTAGAAGGAGAAAGAGATAGATAGGTAGATAGATAGATAGATAGAAGGAAAAGTACAACAGGGACAGATTAACGAGGCGTAACGCGAAATCCGCATGCGGAACACGCTCGACAAAAGCCACTTCGGCAAACGTAGGATTTTTGCGAGAAAACTCTACTCGTAGCATCCACTCCTCCTTTTACGCATGCCAAGTCTTTTTCAAATCGTACCATAAGAGAAGGAGGGTGTGGTGGTGGTGGTTGTGAAGAAGGGGTTTCTTTTTTATTCTTTTTATCTTTCCTATATTCCTAACCGACGTTTTCCTTTTTATTTTTTATTTTTCTTTTTCTCGATTACCATCATTCTTGCTTGCATACTTTCTTACATTTTTATCATGCTTTTTTTCGTCTCTTTCTATTCTGACGACAAGAAACGTCAGGGAAAGAGAGAGAGGATGAACAAAATTTTTCTCACAAATATTCTTAATTTTTTTTTTTGCTTTTTTGAACCATAGAGAAAACAAAAATTTTCTTGTTTTTTTTCGCTTGTTAGATAGACTTTGGTTTTATTTTTTTTTTTATGAATTTAATAAATAAAAACAAAGTATTTATATCGGTTATATAAATATATATATATATATATATATATATATATATATATATATATATATATATATNTATATATATATATATATATATATATATATATATGTATCCGTATTATTTGTTTTAAACCGCATCAGCTTTTCGAAACATCCCTTCGCATCAATCTAATGTTTGATTCATTCATCTTGCATTTTATTAAAATCTTCCAGAATAATTTAACAATTTAAATACCATCGGGTTTTCTGGTATACGTATTTTTCTTGTTTACTTTGCTTAAATTCGTTCCATTTTTTTATATTCTATTCTATTCCATTCATTTTTTTTCTTTTATCTCGTAACATAAGCGAGATTACGAAAACGATTTATATTTTATATATTACGAACACATTTCCACGTACACCTATATGTGTATGGCTAGATTTACTTATTATTGATAGGAAAGCATTATATGAATGAAGCATATTATAAAGGAATATTTTTAATAATAATAATAATAATAATAATAATAATAATAATAATAATAATAATAATAATAATAATAATAGTAATAGTAATAGTAATAATAATACTCGGTGGGTAAAAATACTCCCTCAGTAATCCCTGCTTGTCGTAAGAGACGACTAAAAGGGAAATCCAAAGAAACTGGAGAATTATGCGTATGTTTATTTATTATCAATAAGAGTAAAAAATATGAAGATTATTATAAGCAAATAATAATAATAAAAATAAAAATAAAAATAAAAATAAAAATAAAGAATCGTTGGGTGGTTTAACAAGTTGGTAAAAATCCCTTCTTTAGATTCACTCTCTCTCTCTCTCTCTCTCTCTCTCTCTTCCTCACTCTTTTTCTCGTTTTATTTCTTTTCAAATCATCGTCAATTGTGTGGAAAAAAGTTCATGTCACTCGATAGGGTCGTGCAACGGAAAAAGGATTTGGAGGAAAAGTAGGAAAGGTTTTCACGATACGAGAGCGTTCTCGAGGAAACGATTCGTAAGGAAAATCGATTTCAAAATCTGAAAGCATTTCAAAAAAGAAACGTCCTTCTTCCGACTTCTTATATGAACGAGAAGGTACGAACGTACGTACGAACGAAGAAAAGAAAGAAGCAAGCGAAGACTTCTAAACTAATTCTTTTCTACGCCATTTTTAAACGTATTTGCGTAAACTTTTTCAATGAGATTCTAAACAAAATCCTTCCTCTCTTTTCCTTTTTTTCGTTTTTTTCTTCTATCTTCTTTTTCTACTCCTTGCTCTTCTGGATTTTCGTATGACGAGAAGAGTTATCTACTTGGTTTACGACGTTACTCTTCCTAGAAAGTAAAGATTTTATGTTGCTACACGAAATCCACTCCTCTGCCCCCTTTTTTTTCTCTGTTTTTTTTTATCTCTTTCTTTTTTCCGTTCTCTCAAAGTTACGTAAAAATGGTAATGAAAATAAAAACAGAAGTAGGGGATGGACCGATTAGATCGTAATCGTGAGCCAGTTTATCCGAGTTACGAGTAAAATAAAAATCAAATAAAAATCTAAGTTAAAATAAAAATACGCGTACGTGTATAGCGAACAAAAGAAATTCACCTTGTTATATTTAAATAATAATTTTTTTATTTTTTCTTTCGTGCATCCGTATTTCAAAAAAGTAACATTTTCTATTAACGTTTAAAACCGAAAAAAAAACTGTATCGGATTATTTTTAATTTCGCAAACAAGAGAATATTTTATGCGTCTCTGACCAATTAAATATTATACACGAGTGGATTGAAAAATTTTGCGAGGTACACGCATGGAAATAATTTTTTTCAAATGAAGTTATTTTTTTTTTATTTAAAGGAAATATAAAAAAAAAAGAAATAAAATAAAATATAACTTTTGTTGTTTTTTAAAATACAAACCTTTTTAACCTACCCCAAGTTTTACGTATCTTCAATGCCCGACCCTCCCATCCTTCATTCCTTTTTCTATTTTTCGAAATCTTTATCAAAGAACTACGTTCGAGAAAAAAAAAATATATATATATATATACGAGGTGTCTTAAAATACGATGATCAAAGTGTCCTTTTACCCCTTCGTCACGTTTCACGAGACACTTCAACGTTCTTAAAGTTTGACACGGAAATGACGTGGACGTGCAACGTAGAGGAAAATTCCACACATTCGTCGTCGTTGGATATTTAATTGCTATGCCAGGAAAAAGACCTTTTCTCCCGCTTACGCTCCAGTTAATTCCAAGATCGTACGGAAAAGTGCTCGAAACTAAAGAGAGCGAGCGAGCGAGAAAAACAGAAATAGAGAGAAAACTTAAAGGGTGGGGTTAAAAGGGGAGGGAGTGGGGGTGGGGGTTAGGGACGGTTTGAGAAAAGGGAGAAAAGAGGACCTTAAATGCAAGACGAATTTGGGTGGATTTAAATTTAACACAGTTAACGACCTTACGGCGCACTTTGCTAACCCCCCTCTCCCTCTGCTCTTTTCTTTCTCTCTCTGTCTTACTCATAGATGGTTAAGCTGTGCGCTCGCGTGCTCAGGGTTCTCTTTCAAGAGAGAAACGGGACTCACGCCTCATAGAATTTATACGGTCTTTCGCATCAGCACTTTCGGACGTTTCGCAAGCGACGTATTCGCCAAGGCGAGACGAAACAGCAGCTACTTTGGATTCATTAAAAGAGACCCTTTTTACCTATACTATTACTATACTATACTGTACCATACTATAAAGAGTACTACTCTTTCCTTTTTTTTTATTTCTCTTATTTTGTTTTCTTTTTTTTATTTTTTTTCCCCACTACTTTTCTCTCACTTTTATTCGAAGATCAAATTCTTTTGATAAACGGTTTTTTCATTTTTCTCTCTCACTCTCATTTTCTTTGAATATAAATTCAAATTAATTTCGTATATGGAGAGAAGAGGATAAAGTCAAAGTATGATCGTATATATTGATGGTGTATGTGTGTGTGTTTCTCTGTGTGAGTGTTTGCATGTGTGTGTGTGAGAGAGAGAGAGAGAGAGAGAGAGAAAGAGAAATAAAGATATGCGATTCAGGTGCGGTTAAAATTTTAATCAAGAATTTTACGTCGACTCGATGCCCCCCTCCCACTTTCTGTTCTCCACCCACCCATTTCCTTCCTCATACCCTTTTGCCTTTTGCCTTTTCCTTGTCTAAATCGGAGTACGCGTGCTAAGAAATAAACCTTAGAGGAGGGGTTAAAGTGGCATCGTTCGTGGCCAAATCTTCGTTGGGCCCTTTTCACTCGTAAAACTTATATTGGATATTTTTACGAGAGAATTAAAGAGAGATAGAGAGAGAGAGAGGAAAAGTGAAAGAGAAAAATAAGAACGACGATTAGCCCTTCTTAGGACTATAGTTCTCAAGTACTTACGCGATATTTCTCATCTTGAAAATTGTTCTCTCTTATTTTTACACGTTACTTTAACTCTGTTGCCCTTAGATTTATTATATCGAATTACTTTGATAGTTTTTTTTTTCTTTTTTCTTTTCTTTTTTGTAGAGAAATTGTGTTGTAGGTGTTCCAGAGATTTTTATTCTTCTTTCCTTTATATTTTCTTTCTTTGTTTCGTTCTAAAATTTTTTTATGCAAATGTAAAGAAAATGTTTTATTATTAAGTACATACAAAGTTGTTGTTGTAAATGAGTTTATATTTTGTTGTGTAAGGTACTTTTTGTAACAATATTATTCTAGATATTTGAGAGATTATCGTTTGTGTTTAATTAAAATATTTTTTTTGTATATATAATTTTCATATTTTTATTATTTCTATTTAAGTTTAAAGTTTTTGTTTGAATTGAAATGATTTTTATTTCTTAAAGAGGTTTTATATTTTTTATTATGTAACACTATTTATAAAATTATGATTTTTATTACTGATCTCTATAGATTTTACAGATAGTAAATTTATAGTTTATTTCTTGGTAACATCCGCAGGAATATTTTTCTTTTTCTATTCGATTCTTTTTTTTTTTTTAAATTATCTTTGAGTTTGAAACTAAGTTTCAATCAAAGTTTTCCTATGGGAAACGTAATTCTCCAAATATTCCGAGAAGTCAGACACGCGAGTTAGGAACGAATCAAGAGTGGAATAATATTAACGACTTTCTCTTTCTCTTTCTCTATTACTCTAGTTGGTTTCTCTTTGGTTCTCGTTTTCGAAAAGTGCGAAGAAAGAGAAGATAGATGGAAGATGATAGAAAGAGAGAAATAGAACTTGGTAAGAATATGCCAGTTAAAGGGCAAGATTGGAAACTCCGTTATAAGTCGAATCCACTTTTGCTTTAGCGTAACCTTTTTTGAACTCAACAAAAATCTTAATACTTTCAACCGAACTAATTATTTTTTACAGAAAAAAATGTATTGTTAACTCAATTACGTTTCTCGATATACTATTTCTAAAAAAAGTTGTTGTAAATATTAGAATCTTCTTTAGAATATATGATCAATTTATTTAGTATTTCGCCAAGTTCAAACCAAGTTCAATACGTAAATATTGATGAGTGTGTGAGAGCGAGGCAAACATGAAAGAATACTCTTTTATGGTGTATGTGTGTGTGTGAGAGAGAGAGAGTGTGAGTGAGTGAGTGAGTAAGTATCACGTGACCGCAAGACTGCTTAAGCTAGGAGATGATCTCGTGTTTCTCTCTCTTCTATAAGACTCCTATGTTAGCGTACGTATTTTGTCAACGTTATATAAAATATATTAGTAATTAATTTCAAGCCTTAGTAATGATTTTATTTATCCACCTCTTTTAACAAAAGTAATGGTGAAAAAAAAAGTAAAGAATATAAATGTTGGATTTATTTGTCGTGGATCGAATGGAAAATAATTATGTGTATAAGAAAAATAAGATAGTTTATTATAAGTAAAGTAACGGTTAATATAAGTTCAAAAGAAAGAAAGAAAGAAAAGAATATAAACAACTTGTTTACTCGTTAGCGTACAAAATCCGAATAATCCGGCGGATACACGTAAGACAAGAGCTCTTCTAGTTAAGTCTCCGACCCGCCATCTATATATATATGTATGTGTATGTTGACACGCCGATTACCGCCAAATTCAACAATAATAAAAAAACAAAAAAGGGAAAAGAAAAAAAGAATTTTCCTGTACAGATTTTAAAAAGACAAAAATAATCAAAAGATGAAGATAGTGGATATAAAGGTAAAGAAAGATATACTCAATTCAATGGTAAAAAAAAACAAGATTAAAAGATAGATAAATATTTTTTTATGTGCAAGTGGATATTTAAAAAAAAAAAAAAAGAACAGAGAGAGAAAAATATAATACTTGATCTTAATTATAGTAGAAAAATAAGTAAATATGGTAAAGTAAAATAAAAAATAAAATATTAGAAAGAAATTTTATATTTTAGATATTAAAAAAAATATATATATATATATTAGAAAAATATGGAGATAAATGTAATAGATAAACGGAGAAAGAAGCTATATATTGAAAATTAAAGTTACCAGAAAAAAGAAAAACACAAATAGAAAAATGAAATAAAAAAAGGATCCTATATGTAATAGATTTTAAAAAAGAGAAAAAGAGAGAGAGAGAGAAAGGAGAAAGTTGAGCTTAGAATTTTTCATTTGGAAGGTGCGATCGTATCTCGGTCTAGTTAGAGGTTTACATAAGGCAGGGTAAATAGATCGTAGATCGATCTCGATCTCGATCTCGTCGGCTCCCTAGCACATTTTCCAGGAAAAGGGCCGTCGATGATAATGGATCGAGGGTGGTTTAAAAGGGAGGGAGAGAGGGTGGTTCGAATGCATCTTCTCTCGTTCTCGGGTTCTCTTCCTTTCTCACAGAGACCACCACCACCACATTGTTGCCCTCTCTCTTCTTCTTCTACTTCTTCCTTTTTCTTTTTCTTCTTTCTATTTTCTCACTTTTCATGCCCTCCTCTTTCAACCCATTCCCAGTTCTGCAGTTTCTCCCTTTTCTCCTCCTCTTTCCCTTGGGTTCACTCTCGTTATACTCACCTTACTTCTTCGTTACAAGACCGCCACATTTCTTTCCTTCGATAACCCTGCCCAATGGCCATTCGTTTCGTACCTTCCAAATGTTCCCGAACGAAATTACGAAATCTCGGAAATCTTCTTCCACTCTCTAACAGTTTCAACGTTACTCGCGCTATTTACGTTCTTGTTTTTCTTTCCATCGGGTTATATCTTCTCACCTTTTTCTTTCTATTTTACTTTTTTCTTTTGTTTTTTCTTTTTTTTCTATTTCTTAGCTCGGTTATCCCATTTACTTTTCACCAAGTCCAATCTTCTTTCTCGTCGAAGTTCACACGATTAGAAGAAGAAAAAGTACAAGAAGAAGAAGAAGAAGACGATGAAGAAGAAGAAGAATGAAAAAAAGAKAAGAATTAGAAGGGGTAGGTAAAGGGAGAGTTAAAAGAAGAGAAGAAAGTCTTGAACAGGTTCGAGTAAAAATCGATCTACCCTACCCCCTGCACCACCACTCAACAACTAGGCACGTCCTATCATCTTTTTCCTTCTTTCTTCTTCTTTTTTTTATTTTATTTTATTTTATTTTAATTTTTTTTTCTTTTTTATTTAATTTTTTTTTTTCGTTACTCTCTCTTCTCTTCTCATTCTTCTCACGATAGCTTCGAGAAAAAAAGACAGATAAAGAGAAAGAAAAAGGGATAGAATGAGAGATGGGATGAACCGGTATAATTATAGATTTTTAATCAACCGATTGAAATGCAAATACCCATCGGCAGTAGTCGATTCGTGGTATTGGCAAGGACGATAGAAGCAGACACACAGAGAGAGAAAGAGAAGGAAAGATAGAGAGAGAGAGAGAGAGAGAGAGAGAGAGAGAAAGAGAGATAGAACCTACCACGGAAGGAGAATTCCGGATGATGATGGCGAACTGGCATCGAGGAAGCATCGAATCCGTAATGCTGGGTACAAACTTTTCCTAAAAGAGAGACGAGGATACCCAAGTGTAAGAGCGAAAGAGAGAGAGAGAGAAGCGAAATCAATATGTCGATATCCTCCGCGTTAACGGTGCTACGAGCTAACGAGGCTATGAACTTTGTAAACTTGGCAAAATTCGAGCTACGGGAAATGAAATTCGTAGTAGACGGGGGGATTGTGGTTAACAGGACGTTACTTTTTTCTTTCAACAATAATCGATCGTTGCAACAACGCGCGGAGAAAAAACCTTCAGGTATATTGAAAAATTCCAAAGACTTTACGAGTACTACAGAGTTTCGAGTTAGAGTTAAAGTTAGAATTAGAGTGAGAGTTAGAGTTAGAGTTAGAGTTAAAGATAGGATGGGATGAAATAGGATGGGATGGGATGGGAAAGAGGGAGGTGAGTTAGAGGAATAGGGGTGAGGGGTATAGTAGAATCATGGTAGTACGATCCAAGCCACGTCCTCATGACACTCGACAGAGATCGATGCTGGGAATGCAATTTCCTCGGGAGCTCGGCCACGTTTATCCTCCAATGCACATTTTCCCCGTTCCCCCCTGCCCTTCTCACCTCCCCCCTCCGTCTCTCCCGCGGCAATTCGCGCATTTGTATTAATACGATCGGAGTGGATATCAGAGAGAGAGGAGGAAATTCTTCGGGAATGGTGGATGCTAAGCTAACGGAAGTGTGCCAGATAGGATCCCCATTATCTCCCTCCCCCCTTCCTTTCACCACCAACTCTAAAGTCCTCTCTTTTCGATAGGATGGGTAAGAACACTATCTATCTATCTTTCTCTTTATCTTTGAATTAAATCTTTGATATCGATTATGTAATCCTAATATCATCTTCCTCAAAAGTATTTATACTCTTTTCCCGTATCCCCTTCCTCCCTTTTTTCTCATTTAAATAGTCAAATATTTCTACTACCCTCTTATTGGCACTGTTATTAAGAAAATTCTGAGAAAATCTGAATCAAATTTTTTAGATAACAAATTTTCGTAGTCTTACGATTTTATACATATATAAAAGCTAACTCTTAGAAAAAAAAAAGAAAAATGAGGAGAGAGAGAGAGGAGCGGAGAAGAAAGAGCGTGTAAGCCGTAGAAATTAAAAGTGCACACAGCTGTGAATAGGCAAGAGGGGAGAAAAAAGGTTGGGAGAAAAAGAGAACGCGTGCAATATGACGGCGAAAACGGAGTTCAATATTGGCACGTACACACGCATGCTGCACGTAGCGAAACACGGTCGTGGGTGATAGTAAATGTGAAGGGTGAGTAGGAACGGGGAGGGATTGGGGATAGAGGAAAGGAGAGGGTTTCTCGTATTGTAATGTGTCGTAGCGATTATTGAAGAGCGCTGCTTCAGCAAGCAACTCCACCCCCCATGAAGAATTTCTTTCTTTTTCTGTATGTTCTTCTACGTGTGTGTATATATATTTATGTGTGTTTGTATATGTAGTAACAATGTATATATGTATATATATGTAGTCTAGGAAGCTTTCCATTGGTCTGACCAAACTTATTGCCTGTGTTACTTCTTAACGCCGTCCAATATCAAAGTTAATATTGCTGCCAACAACTCCTTGAGCTTTGGTTCGCGTGATTAGGATTTTTTTTTGCACCTTCTCTTCTTCTACTTCTTCTTCTACTACTTTTTCTTCGATTACCTTTTTTTCTCGTTAAAATGTACTTCTTACGTTTCTTGATCTAACTTCAAATTTTCCAAAACGTTGAAAAGCTCTTTAAATATAATGGCCCAAAAAAATTAAAGAAGTTGTTAAGATTTTTTTTTGTTTTTTTTCAAAGATTCGAACAACGAGCCGAAGAATTTAATCTTGAGAATACTTTTTGTATTTTTGACTAAACATTTGCAGCAAAGTATGTACGATGCAATAGTAAGAAAGACAGACAGACAAACAGACAGAGAGATAGAGTGAGTGTGTTTGTGTGGGTGTGGTGGGTGTGGTGTGTGTGTGATTGTTATAATGAGAAGCCATAAGCACGTAGAAATAGCAGACCGCACATACTAGCTCTTACTATGAGGGGGGCCTTACGTTTCGAAGTTACGTTAGGTACGTGCTTACGGCTTACCATTACGTCGTGGCTCAAGACGCGGCTAAGCTGAGGGCGCGAGAACCGAGCACGCTTATCAGCGGCCAGTTCTCCTAACAGCTTGTACCTAATAATCCTAGCTAAATTACAAACTTGCTCTCTTGGATTAGGCAGTCCTAATTCTACCAAGCTCTCTATAGCCCTTAACCTTAACGTTTTTCGAGATCTCACCTCGATCCGCCATTATTCCATTCGTGATAGTGAATTTAATTACTGGATGAGAGAAAGATAGAAATAGAATAGAATATCGGAAATGGAATATTAAGGTGTTGTTTCATTGAATGAAATGAAACCCATTAAAAATTCATCCAAAGACACCCTCTCCCCCAACATCTTATTCTATCACGATTTTTGCTTTATAGTGAAAATAAAATCAAATCAAATTGAAACATTTTAAACACTCTCCCAATCTTCGATCTTTTTACTAGACCTTTCTTTTTTTTTTCGATGTTGCCTTCGGCCGAAAGAAGAGGAAGAAAAAGTGCAAAGTTTCGATGGGGGGTATCCTCTCTTAATGGAAAGCGGAATAGCCTAAGTTTCGACCTTTTTGCGGAAATTATTACCGTCTAACTTTTGTGGACATTTCTCTCTCTCTCTTTCTTTTTTTTCGTTTCTTTTTCTCTCTTCTTTTGTTTTAGCTTGCTTTCTCTTTCTATCTATGTGAAAGAGTCTCGCTCGAGGGATGTAAAGGTGAAAGAAGAGGTCAGAGAATAACGACGCTAGAACATCGAACGTTCTTCGAACAGACCCCAACCCCCAATGCCAACCCCAACCCCTTCTTCCACCTTTAACCACTATCCTCTTCCATTCTATTCGTTATAGAGCATCGCATTAAGATTCGACGAGTTCTTTCCAAGTAATCGTTGTAACTGTCGGAACGTAAATCGTAGTTTCGAGATATATATATATATATATATATATATTTGAGAAAGGTTGGTAAAAGGAAATTACTTAAACGACTCGAATTTCACCAGGAAACTCGATTTATTTTATCCTAAATATATATATATCTGTGTGTGTGTACATATAATCAATATCTTATATTTATTCATTTAAAAAATTGTATCGCTGTATTTACTCAACTTTTAAATATTTATTAACCTAATGTCCCATATATGAGATATAATTTTTACATGAATTTATATTTTTAAATGGTTATTTAATATCCTTAATTATAATCATAATGAAAATGTTTCTATGCTCAATTGCTATTGAATTAATTTCAAATTTAAATTACGCAATTAACACTATAATATTTAGAGATTATCTAAAATCAGAAAATTATATTAATAATTATGTTTTAATAAAAAATAGTACAATTTCTGTTAACATTAATTGCATTGTAAAAAAAAAATCACAAAATACAAAATAAAGAAAAACGCGCGATCAATAAACGCAAATCAAATAACATAAAGTTTTATAAAAATCGTTAGCTACCATCATAATCGTAATATTTTTCTTCAAATATATATCACGTTTTTTCGAGTAATTTTTTGAAGAAGAAATACGAAGCGTATAAGTGAAAACTTTTAGAAAGAAGAGAAGATATTTTTCGAAGAAACCTCTTTTTTTGGCCTATCAAAAGTAGAAGACATTGTTGGATGTGTTTCTTTCTCTCACGTAAGTGATAAGTCTGAATTTGGTGAAGTACTACTCACAGGAGGATCGTCGTATCTTCTTCGGGGTGTCGTTTCTACCCTCACGAGATCATGCTGGCAAAAATGGAGTCTCGGCTAATTCCAGTCTCGTCCTTGGCACTCTCGCGTTCGTCCTTCCGTAAAGTATCCCGACTACGTGACGCCTTGCGAACGAGTTTATTTCAAAGGATACACATACTCGATCTTTTTGCGAGAAAATAATACGAAGTTAACATGTGTGACCACGATTTTTACCAAACCTTTATATATCTTTCTTTTTTTACTCTTCTCTCTTTCTATATATATATATAATGTATGTCTATTTATATCTTTTTCTGTATCTAAGACTGGTATTATTATTTTATTTCATGTCAATCAAGCTACTGCTTTTGAAGAAATTCGGATAACGCCGGGAGTAATATTTTTGTAATAGTTATTTATTATTTATTATATTTATTTGCGGATTCTGTAATTTTAGGTAACTCTACAAAAAAATTGGATAGATAATATTTTCGATTTGTTTAGGAATATTTAGAAATTTGTTTTTAGATATTACATACATGGTGTACGTTCGTACGTTTAAGTAATGACATATATAAAATGTATAAGATAAAAAATTGAATATATATATATATATATAAGTCTGAGAAGATGTTAATAGAAAAGTGACACTTATATCTGTAAATTTAATTATAGTATCCGTGGGTATTAATATTTATTTTTAAATCTTTTTAACATAATTATCAAAGTTATTTAAAAGAATTTTTATTTCATATTACATAGATGCGTTGTACAGTAGAAATTAATTATGTTTTTTATACAAATAAATTGAATTATTTATTCATAAATTTATAATAAATATATTATATAAAAATAAATAAATATTATAATACGAACAAGTGATTAATATAATAGATATACCTAGACAATTTTCTAGAGCAAACTAAACAACTGACCCTCTCAAATGGATTTTCTTGACCAGTGTCGAATCACGATAGCCGAAAAAGATAGTTCTATAGAAAGCCCTTTAGAAAATCCTTTGATCTTTGACCGGATATCTCTTGCATTCTTATCTCTTTCTTTTTCTCGACCATCTCTCTCTCTCTCTCTCTCTCTCTCTCTTTCTCTCTCTTTCACTTCTTTCTTTTCTGTTCCTTTTAGAAGAAAAACGGGAAAATTCTCTGTTCAACGATGAATATCGATCGTCTTATCGTTTCTACTTCTTCTCGTCTAGCCGTCGATTTTTCCACTTGCTAAAGGAAAATGTTGTCGGTTTCTTTTGCTATCTTTCTTCTCTTTCTTTCGCACATACACACACACATACACACACACATACACACACATATATTATATATATATACATTAACATTCTAAGATTCTAGCAATAACGTCGGTTGAAGACAAGGAAAGTTTATTACATAGCTGGTATCTTCCATGGAAGCTGAAGATGTTCTATCTTACTCTCTCTCATGTACACATATACATACACACACATACATTCTCTCTCTCTCGCTCGCGATGTTTTATAAGCCTGATGAATGTGGATTAGACTTTTCTTAGGCGTCTGCCGAGCTCGCTGTCGCTCCAACGTTTTGTCCTCGTACATCCTCGTCTTTCTTCTTTCCTACCCTTCTCATCCTTCTACATCTTCCTTTCTTGCCTCCACCTGTCTCTCTTACACACACACACATATATGTATATGTATATATATGTATAGATACACATACTTCCCTCAAGAAACTCCTTCGAGCTTATGCAGATCCAAGAGATCCATTCGTGTGCTATCTCAAACTCTCTTTTTTTTTTTTTCTTCCTTTTTTCTTCCATCTCTTTTTCATCTTTTAAGCTAATTTTAACGTTAACCACCAGACTAAAACAAAAGAAACAAAAAGAACAGAAAAAGATACCGAAAGAAATAATTCAAAGATTACTTAACGTTAATTATCTAATAAATTCTATCAAAATGAAATCAATCGTGAAAGTAAAAAAAAATGTCACGTAATATAATAGATATATGTGGTGGTGATGTGATGGTGGTATAGGGTTGAGGGTTGGTTGATAAAAGAAAAAAAAAAAGAAAATAAACGTATAAGAATGATGATCGAATGAAAGTGTAATTACTTACTATGAAAATCGTTAAAAGATAATTCATTCGAAGAGATGCTTGAAAAAATATAAGAAGTATAAGAAGAAGTAGAAGAAGAAAAAGAAGTAGACGAAAGTTTGAGATTAAACGAGCGCCGTAATAATTTTCGTTGGAAATAACGAGGAAAAGATCCGGTATCCGGGCGGCAATGAAAAATGCTTCTCGAGGCGCGAAGTGGGCGTTCGTGGACGACAATGGGAAATGCAGGATGAGAGGGAAGAACTTTCGAGATGGAAGACAGATGTCAAGCCGTTACGTGAGGTCTCGCTAACTACGTAATTACATCGTTCCTGTTCGCTGCTCTCTTACTCTCTCTCTTTCTCTTACTCTCTCTCACTCTCCATTCCTCATACTTACTCTCTCACTCTCTCACTCTCTTGACCCCTACCTCTTTCCCTCCTTTTCTTATACTCACTCTCTCTTTTAGTCTCTTTTATTAAATATCTCTCTCTCTCTCTTTCTATTTCTCACACACACATACACTCATTCACTCTATCTCTATTCCTTGTTCATTTATTCTCTATTTATTTACTCGTTCATTTACTCACTTGTTCTCTCGTTCTCTCTCTAACTCATTATTATATATATGTGTCTCTCTTTCTGTCTACTACTTACTCACCAATGTCTGTCTCTGTCTATCCATCTGTAGATTTGTGTGTTCGTTGACAGTAGTAATAGTAGTAGTAGTAGTAGGAAAATTACCGAGTGTTGTTCACGGTCCAGAAATCGCTGACGCGTGCAAAACCAATGCTTTTCGGTTTGAACGTGCCCGGCACGTCGCGTTACCCAGTACTTTCAGCACCGAGAATCCTGCCGCGCGATTGGATTCGAACGCGTAGAACGAACCAACGAATGAACCAACGAACGAACCAACGAACGAACGAACCAGCGAACGAGCCATACCACATCGCATCAACCTTTGGATTTTCCATGAGCGCGCCACCATCCATTAATTTTGCTGACTCCGCTCTAGTACCCTTTGTCCGGCTTTCCTTTCGTCCCTTTTCGGGCCATCTCGTTACCGCCAAATCGGCTTTATTCGACGTTCCTCTTTTTTTCTTTCTTTTCTTTTTTATTTTTCACTTTTCTTCCGCTTATTTTTTTTTCTTCTTTAAATTTATATTTTATAAATTCTAACTTCTATCTCGCTTCTTTTTTCTTCTCTAACGAATACCAATATAGTATATAATATATGTAGATTGAATACACAAAAAATATGAGTGTTAACAAAATCAAGAACACTCGTTGATTTAATAAGATCAATTTTTGTTGAAAAAAATCGATATATACGTTGATAGTATTGATATGAAATAATCGCAATTAAACGATTATATATCAGGAAGGAATATCCTAATGTATAGAGGGCAAGTGCTAGGTTGCAAAGTCATTACCGATTAACATAATGATTAGCATAATTAATGCTACTAGGAGGGGTAGGACGGCACGGTTCGCCACGTTATCGTCAACAATTAATGTCGACTTATCTCCGGCACGAGGGTAATATATCGTAAGCTACTACTACGTTAGGCGTAGCCTCGGGAATATTAGGAATACTCTCGTGGCGAATATGTACGAGCTTGTAACGAGCTCGTCGTCTCCGTTCCGTTTATCGTAATCACGATAACTATGTTTCTGATCGTTCTCAACGAGAATAAGAGAGAGTAGAGAGTAGAGTAACCAACCCCAACTAGGATGTTGATAATATCATTGATTTCTATGATAAGAAAGACATACCTTGTAGGACTCTCTAGTGTATAAGAACGTCCGTAGATAGATATGTATGTGTGTTTCATGGATATTAATCAAGCAGCTGTCCATCGGAGAACAGCCATTGTATGTACGTTCTATGATAGAACATGATTAATTCACGCCGTTGCAAGCCTAGATACTACTTGCGTATCCTTCCTTTGCAACCCTTCGTTCCTATCTGTTCTCTATACGTGTACCATCTATATAAGTGTAATATATATTTACGACTATATAAAGTGTTTCAAACTCTACTCTGGTATTATAACTTAAACGGTAATCTCAGTATATTAAAAAACTCAGAAAAAAAAATTCATACGATTCATATAAATCTAAATTGATCTTGTTTAAAATAAATGCTTGTTCTTTTTATTTTCTAGAATAATTTATATAACTTCAAAGACCTTCTTTTTTGTTTATTCCGTAAATACCATTTTCAATCAGTTCAATTCATTCTGTTGATTTGGAAGGTTGCACATTTTAGTCGAAAGTGGTTACTTCGATGACACAGTTTTTTTTTTCTATCATCAATAGCAATCGATTTATTCGGGTAGCCTGTTTGAAATGTCTCACCCTATATATATGTAACATTTATACAAGCGAAGGTACATCGTCGATATAATCACGAGTGTTCTCGTTTTGCTATCCAACCGATCGGATATCGCAAACGATATCATCGATTTCGGAAAGTTACGAGCAAGCAAGCAAGCAAGCAAGCAACTAACTGTACGAGCTTTCGCAAAGCGATAAAATCTCCAAACGATAATTGAAAAATCGTATCCTCCTACTCGCGCCTGTTTATTTATAAATATCGTTACTGCTGCCGCTATACTCTTTCTCTCTCACTCTGTTCTGGTAAGCCGATTAAGAACATTAATCATTGATAAAATTGTATTTCCACGTTGTACGAGTATCCCAATGCAATATTTTTACTAATGTTTCATGTAGAATAATTAAAATTTTTTTTTAAATTATTTTATCTCGTTCCCCATATTATGCATATTTGCATGTAAATACATACATTGTAGTTGCACAAATTGTTTTGGAATAATCGATCGTATCTTTTTTTTTTTCTAAATTTATTGGAAGTCATGTAATTAAAGAGAATCTTTTTTTTATTGCACTTTTTTTAACGTATTTTGAAAATTGTGAATAATTATTTTGAAACGTCCTGTATAAATGTAATTGTATAATACACGAATATGTTTTCCTATAGGGAGAGAAAAAACAAAAATGGTCCATCGATCCGTTTTGAACGTTAATACGTTCGTTTGTTAGTTCCTTGTCGTTCGAATATAATAGCCGAGAAATTGGAGAGTACAAAGAGACCAGAGGAAAACAGGGCTGAGAGCAAAAGGGCCGAGTGTCGTGGTAATTAGACGGCTTAATCACTCCCGGCCGTGTTATCTTAATGGCAGCCGTTATGTTCTGACATCCCAAGTATAGTTAGTCTCTCACCCTCCTCCTGACCCCCTCGTCCCCTTCCCTTTCGCCCTTTTAGATGCTCGCGTGCCTTCACTCACGATGATACTTTTGCGTTTTCTTTGTTTTGTTTCTTTTTCTTTTTTTGTATGTTTGAACATTTAATGATTCTTGTAATTTGTGTTTAGACGATTATTAAATTTGATAATTATTATTTAATAATTAATTAATTAGTTAATTTATTTTGCAACCTGATGACTCTACAAAAAAAATTAACAATTTGTTAAATGTAGTTGCTAAAATTTTAGGATTTTTATTTTAGACAAAATTATTAATTCATATAAGGTAATATTAATTACGCTCTATAAATATATCAGATGGAAATACCTTTTTATTGAATTTAATTACAATTTATTTGATCACCTAAATTAATTGAATTTTATATTACTGGGAATTGCATAATTTGACGCAATTGTCCTCTTAGAGATTTTTATTTTTATTTAAATATCGATCTTATCTAAAAAAAAAAATGGAATGTGATTATTATCTCGATAATAGGAGGTGAGAATACATTAAAATATAATATTAAAATTGATGCTACTATTGAAAATGATGAAATAAAATTTTACATTCATAATTTATTTTAAATGAATTATATCTTGGAATGTATCGAACAAGATAATTTCAAACGAAACCTCTTTTTTTTCCTTTTTATTTCTTTTTTTGTAATGGTTTGATCACGTATATCTAACAAGAGAAATTTCTTAGACGGAGATAAAAACATTGGTGATCGTTTTTAATAGATCTGGAAGTTATAGTTATTAGAGACATCTGACCGTGGTACGTAATGTGTCAAGCTCTCTAATCGTTTTTCGAGAGTCGACATAACTATGAAGGGTTGTTCGCTCAACTAAAGGCTTCCTCCTAGCTTGTTTTTGCTTTTGAATCTGACCATAATGTACGGCTAGCCAAGGTGGAAGTTAGTATCGTTTCGTGCACGTGCCTCTCTCAAGCTTGACGTTTCTTATCGCTGGCATTCTGTGCCATTCTACAGGAAGCTATAAAACTTGGAACGTGTAATTAACAATGTACACAGTATAATACTTTCTTCTTAATTATTCCATTCGTATGCTTGGTCTAATCGTGTATGATAATTATTGATACGTCTAAAATTATTTTATACGAAATAATTCATTCTTTTCATTCCCATTACTTTTTACTAAATTCATATACGTTTCTTTCATAATTTCATTTATTTTCCTATCATGGTAATTATTATAATTATTCGATGGTGTATGATAATTATTGTTACGTTTTAAATAATTTCATTCAAATTCATTCATTCATTACCATTACTTTTTAGAATGTAATTTATGACATAATAATTGTAATGAGAATAATTCAAAATATATATTTACATGAAATAAAATAAAATTCAATTAAATACGATTAGAAATAACGAATAACCGGTTTTAGTATCGGAATTTGTGGTACGGTTAGATGTGGTTTAATAGAAGAGGATCAAAGGGGAAACATTTGGAAGTTTTTTACAGTGTGAATTGCGTTTCTGGATGGCCAACGAAGGAGTATTAATCCGTAGAGAAGGTCGGATATATTTCGGCGGATTTTACAGGACATTAAGACGTATCCGGCGACATGTAAAAACGAGAATTCTCGAGAGAGATAGAGAAAAAGAGAAAGAAAGAGAGGGAAAGAACAGCTCGTGTACACGTAAACGCAATTAACTGTTGGCCTGGCTAAAGAAAGAAAGAGAGAATGAGAGAGAGAGAGAGAGAGAGAGAGAGAGAGAGAGAGAGAGAGATGGAGAGAGAGAGAGTGATAGAGAGAGAATGTGAAGGAAGGAAAAGCAGGTCAAATGTAACGTTTCCAGCTATGATATATAAACACATACATATATGAAGGTTATACATACACATGTATTGCAAACACTGAGAATGTTATTTCCTTCTAGTTTCCTTCTGCAAGGACAATCGTTAGATGAAACAAAACTATTATTACGATGGATGATATTACTAACAAGGGATAGCAAAATCATTTTACGAGAGGTTGAAATTATTTTTACTAATTTTACACAGTTGTTAATAGTACATGATTAGAATATACATCGTACCTTTTCTTCTAATCGTTTGTGAAAAAGTTTGGATAGAAATTTGATCGCGAAAATTATTAATCGATATTAAGTTTTTATTATGAACTTGATATTTTGTAGGAAAAATAAATTCGCCAGGATCTTTTTGAGATATTAGTATATAATGTTATATTTTAAAAGTTAATATTCTCGATCATTGTATAATATAATATTGATTAATTATTATAACATTTGACTGATTGCTAATTAAATTATTTCTATCGTTCTATTTATATGTAAAATCAAGAGAATGATTTTTATCAAAAATTACCACTTGTGTTATCATCGAATTCAATACGAATGATGATAGTAACGAATATACGCGTGCGCTCACACAGTATGCAAGTGAAATCCCAGAGGTATTTGTTTTGTAAATATTCGAGCGATTATACTTTGTAATATCGCGTGCGTTCTATTGATAATTGATTGGATTTACATGGAATAATAATCGAACATATCAATTGAAAGGTAATGTTTAGTTACATAAACTATGTTAAACCTTTGATGGTAATTTACGAGAAAGACTTTTTAAATCCCTATGTTATTTATCTCGTTATTTTTTTTTTCTTTTCTATTCGTTTCTTCTTCTTCTTCTTTTCTTTCTTTCGTATTTAAAGTCATTTCTATTTTTCTCTGGTTTATATATATTTTACCTTTTTTAATTATTCTTTTTTTTCTCCCCTCCCCCGTAGGATCGTTTAGAAAGGAAGAATGTTCGTTTCGAAGACCAAACCGTTTGCTTTGTTAAACGATCGCGTTTGTTGTACGAGTGCAATTACATTAATGAAATCGCCCGAGATTAACGTTCGTGCGGTTGCACGCGATAACCTGGAAACGATTGCGATAATGAAAATATGCATGCTGAAAGGCGATGTGGGGGTGTTGACGTATTTAAAACAAACATAGAAATAAAAAAGAAAATAAATGGGAAGATAATAATGGAACGAATTATAATTTATCAAAACATTCTGAGATATTTTATTTGATAATATAATCCATTTATTTTCTATTCTTTTTAAATAATTTGATTTTACAAATTTACGTAGAGAAATTGAAATAGTATTTAATATTAGAATAAAAATAAAATTAATATATTCAATCGTTATCGTAAAACAAAATATTTAACAATGTGAATTTTTTTTAGTTGAAATATTGAAAAAAAAAAATAAGAAATAAAAAAGTAAATAAAAAAGGGAACGAGCGATCTCAAATTATAAAAAATAAATTGGATTTGATAATATTATATTTATTATTTATCATTGTTATTTAATTTGAATATCAAATAAAGAAATGATAAAAGAGTATCTCTTATATAGGCTAAAGTATTACAATAATAATAATAATAACAATAATAATAATAATAATAATAATAATAATAATACAAAAATGAAAAGGGTTTATTTTTCATTCTCAATCGTAACACGAAATGGGTAAAGCAGCAACGTGCATTTGTAGGATTCGGTTGTACTTCTCTTCTCATAAAGGATTCGATCGGATTCGATATTCATGGGTTTGCGACGGAGTGTTAAGCCGATTATAGGTTGACGTCCATTTGAATCAAGGAAGACGTCATCGCTTTATGGAATATAGTACAATGGACTTTCTCTCTCTCTCTCTCTCTCTCTCTCTCTCTCACGTGTATTTGATTCAAATCATTCACGAGAATTCTCTGCTATTCTTAAAAGGTTAGCAAGTTAATGAACCATTTAAAAGAAGGATTTATTAGGATTGACTTTTTATCAAACTGATGTTAAACTAGGTAACTATGTATGAATGTTATTTAATAGTTTTTTTTCAATTTTATTTTTTTATTCTTTGACGAACAAAAAGAGAAGAAAAGTAATTTATTTACATGTCATAACGTTATGTTGTTTCGTTTGAAGTAGACGTCAGGAAATTTGAAAAAGTACTTTTTGTAAAAAAAGAAAAGAGGAGAAAAAAAATAGAAAAAATCTCGTATTTTTAGAAAGCTCGAAAAAAATGTGTACGTGTGCATTCTTAATTCGTTATAATTAGAGTCACCTAATTCGTGCAATGGAAGAATTATAATAGTTAGATTGTGCGAGAATGGCGAGAGTGTAGTACTTTTGTCATATTTTTCTTTATGAAAAAGAAAAGAGAGGGAAAAAGAAAGGGAAGAGAGAAGATGGAAAAAATAGAGAAAAATAATGGAAAAAAAAAAAAGAAAAAAAAGAAAGAAAGAAAGCTCAGGCAAGGCTAATAATGCAACGAAATTTTACTCCGAAAATTTCAGTTTTCCATTGTGCACTGTCTCTCGTGAGAAAACGCAGAAACAAGGTAACGAAGTGCCGGGTTTACGAAATAATTCTCCTCTTTTTCCCTCGATTAATTTTCCAGCAGTAGGAACGCGTTCTATTTTCTACGAAAGGAAAAAAAGAAAAGAGAATAAATAAAGATGGTAATTAGAGGGATAAAGAAAATAAGAGATGTAAAAGTAGAATGATGAGGTGAAAAAGGATGAGGGATAGAAGGAGGAGGAGAAGATGAGAGCATCTACGTCGAACGTCATTCGTTGTTTCGAACGTTGAAAAACCTAGATGTGTAATAATTTTCCTTGATTAAGTTTATTTCCGAGGGTGTGCGGAAAATTTTTATGCACTTTAACCACAGAGACTTGCTGGCCTATGTATAATAATATGAACAAAATTATTTAATTATTATTATTATTATTATCATTATATTTCTTTTTTTCTTTTGATTTTAATGAACATAGAATTTGTTAACTGTTAGTACTTTATAATTAGCAACGAATGATTGAGTAAGCGAGCGAGTGAATGAAAAATAAAAAAAAAAGGATACTATTTTGATAATTTTTTAATCGAAAAATAATTTCGCCCAAATTGTTCTCTTATGTGGATTTAAATTGAAATTGAAATTCAATAGAATATTTGTTGAATTTTATAAGTTCGCATAATAGGATCGCAATAGGTATTACTTTATTTTATTCGATAAAATTATCTAACTTTCCTGAACTGTATAACCTTTATATTCTTATTTAACATAGAATAATACTACTTATAGAAAATCTTAATATATAAACCATTTATTTTCTAATTACTATTTACAGTAACTAGATAAATGATGAATTCACGTTAATATTTTCAACAAAATTGGCTTTCTTCTTGTTCCAATTTTTTTTTTCTTTTCTTTGTATTGTACGTTCGATGTAGTGAGGAGGGATGTACATATATGTATTTACTTAATATTTACACGTTTGAGGAGAATTGCTTCGGGGTTCGACTTATCGTATCCGATTACTGAGTCTATAATTTCTAGTTGACAGTAACCATAGCGAACGATAGCGTCGTCTATTAGCGTTTGCGATCGCGCATTTCGCTTTGAGAGTATTGGAGGACGAAGAGGAGGAATTGGAGAATGAGGTGAGGGGTGGAACAAGGATGAGGAGAACGTTTATCGAACCTCCGAGACCATTTGAACGTGACGGCACGTCGGATTAAGCAGCCTTTGTATTAGGCTTCGATCTCGCTTTGCCTAATTACCAACGTCGTATATAAATTCTCCTAGTTTTGGCAAACCGTATCTTGATACATCGTTTCTATCTATCTGTCTATCTATCTATCTGTCTATCTATGTATTTATCTTTCTCCATCTATGTAATGTTCTACTTTTTTTGTTCTTTTAATTTAAAAGATACCTTTTCTTCCTTTATATTGTCAAGATTTTTGTTTAGAAATTACTTTTTATAATATTATTATATTAATTATATTATCATAAATATATAATATGATTTAACAATATATCAATAGTAAAAAATGATAAACATATAAAAATCTACTAATAAGAGAAATATTATTTTATTCATTATTTTTAATTGTAATAAATAAATATATATATATATATATATATATAAAGACAATCATGTGATTTCAACGTATATCAAACATAACAAATTTTTAATAACAATATTAATTCTAAATTAATTATATATTTTTTTTAAGTAATCATGGCGGGTGATATAGAAAAATTCCAAATTCTAATATTATACATTCAATTTTTTTACAGATATTAAAAATTACATATTTCAATAATAAAATACAATTTTTTAAAAATTATAAAACATAAACGCGATACGTATTAATGTAATTGAGAAATAAAAAAACTAAAATCACTGTGAAATCAGAACAAAAATTTGATTTAATAAGTCGAGATAAAAAACAAACCAAAAATAAGAAAAAGAAAAAAGACTAGTTTGTTCTTTATGTTTTTGTCTACCTTCCAATTCCCTTCTCCACCACTCTTACTGTTTCCCTTTACTCTTTCTTTCCTCTCTTTCTCATTTTCTTTCTCATTCTCGTTCCTCGTCTTTCTCATTCTCTCGCTCTTTGAGCTATTTTAATGGCTAAAATAATGATCGGACATTACGGTAACGGTATTTAACTTCTCCCGTGAAGCACTCGCCCGTAGTGGAGGGCTGTTAGAGATGAGAAAAGTTGAAATGGGAAATGGAATTGGATGCATAACCTGGCGAAGTCGAGGAGCGAAGCAAAACCTGGTCCAGGGTGACTCCTCCCTTTCCTATCCTCACTTTCCACCTTGCTGCTTTTCCTCTCTCTCTCTCTCTCCCTCTCTCTCTTTCTTTTTCTCACCCCTCTTTGAACCCCCTTAACCCACCCCCCAAACCTCCTCACACTTACACATATAAGTTCATACACATCTACACGTACTTTCTTCATCCCTATCTCGCGTTTGTCCTGGTTTCTCGATATCTCATCCAACAGTACCGCTTCCGGGCTCTTTTCTTGCTAATCTCCTTCTTCTTCATCTTTTTTTCTTCATTTTTTTTTTTAAATCATTTTTATTCTTCTTGTTTTCTTCTTCTTCTTTTTCTTTTTCTTCTTATTTTACTCCTTCATTTTCGATCCCGTCCTTACTCGACGAATATCCATCGCATTTTTAACGAAGAGTACCAACCACCACAACCACCACCACCACCACCATCACCACTACCACTCGTTGCTTTGCCCTTTTAGAATTTAAAGCTCGGTCGAGAATTTCACGTGCGAGTGATTCCCTCGTTCAATTATTTCCCAAGCTTGGCGTGTTATCGTACACAGTAGTAAAAGTAGAATTACATACAACCTACCCAAGAGTATTTTAGGGGATCGATCCTTCTTTTACCCTCTTATGTATTTACTTTCTACTTCGAATGGTTTTTTTCCTCTCTCTCTCTCTCTCTCTCTCTCTTTCTTTTTCTCTTTCTTTTTTTTGTAATTTATTTTTTTGTGTTGTTGTTTCTTCGACGATTTATCTTGATTATTGTATGGTATTAAAGAAAAGGGTATTAAGGGTTCATTCTGGTTTCTACGCCGAAAAAAAAGGCTATTTTCACGATTTTTTTTTAGGCTTAGTAGGATACATATACATATGAAAGTTGTTGGGTATGATAAATACACTCTAGAAGTACAAGAAAAAAATTTTTTTTTATTGTTTTNAAAAAAAAAAAAATTAATTTTTTCAAAATTATAAACCAGAATGAACCCTTAAAAGGAAAGTATTGGTATTAATTCTTTTTCTTGTTTGTTTGTTTTTTTCTTTTCCTATTCTCTCTTCTTTTTTTCTTTTGTTATTTTCAATTTTTTAATAATTGCTAAAGGAGAGGTCCATACAACACCGATTTCTACGGAATTCTTTGGTACAAAGCAAAGAAAAATAGCCCAGTTTCATAATTTCTAAAATTTTCATGTTGTGAAGATATAAAAAAAAGTGTATTGAATTTTTGATTGTTAAAAGCGTATATATACGTCCTGGCATATTCATTAATATATACGAAAAGAGTATATTTACGTTTTCTCTCTGTATCTCTTTCTTTCTTAGTACAAAATTTATGATTACAAAGTATATTTTAGTTTCGTTTATATTGATGGTGATAATTTTGCATATGGGATAGCTAAAGAGTTATAGGAAAAGTACTGATATTAATTCTATCTCTTGTTTGTATTATTTTGTATATTTTCTCTTAGTTTTATTTCCACTTCTTTCTTTTTTCTTTCTATTGTTACTTTAATTTTCTTTCTAATTTTTTCTTTTAATTACTGGTAAAGGTTTATAGTACACCCACCGAATTCTTTGAAAAAATCCTTTGATATAAGGTAAAAAGAAGAAGAAGAAGCAGTAGCAGTAGTCGAGTCTTCTAATTCTTGAACTTTCCATGAGTTGGTGCTCCGAAACTCGTAAATCTTTGCAGACAGTAATTACCGCGTCGCTACTAGCCGAAATCAATTTATTTAGGGCCGTATTAAGAGCATTCAACGTCGGTAGGAAAAGTTTTTTAAATAAGAAGAGGAAGAAGAAGAAGAAGAAGAAGAAGACTACGAAGACGAAGAAGAAAGCAGAGGTAGGAATTTAGTTTCGAGGTAGGGTGGACTAAAAGATGAAGAAGGAAAAGAAGAAAATGAAGAAGGAAAAGAAGAAGTGAGTGAAGAAAAGAGGTACAGTCTCGACATTCTCACTCGCCATCGTAGTTTTTCCTACGCAAAGAAAAATACAAAAAAAAGAATCAGTTTACTTAGGACCGCATTCAAGAAATCTTCGTTTCGCAAAAATTCAACTTTTCATTCCTGTTAATTTAAACGCTTATATATAAACGGGTTACTACTACTACTATTCGTTTTCTTAAAATGAATCTCAAGATTTTTACGTCGCGGCTAAATTTCATAGACTTTGCATATATGCGTGTGTACGTTTCTCTTTCTTTTTCTGTGTATGCGTGTATTAGAAGAAAAAGAAAAAATTTCTTTTGTTTTGTAATTTCTTTTCAACTTTCAACTTTAATATCTGAATTTGTTTTTTTTTTTTTTTTACGAGTTAGGAACGTGCGAGTTTTAATAAAATAAAATTCATCGAAATTTTTCCGAACTTTTTTCATGTTCTTCTTTTGGAATTTTCTTTCATTCTCTCTCTCTCTCTCTCTCTCTCTCTCTCTCTCTCTCCCTCTCTCTCTATCTATCTATCTATCTTTTTCTCTTTCGTTCTCATTTGCGTTTTATTGCGTATCTACTTACCCCGTTCTATCCAACTAAAACGTTTAAAAAGGAAAAGATAGAACAAAAAGGAAAGAGAGAGTGACATGGTGCTATTTCTTTCTAACATATCGCAAAGATGGATGGAAACGAGCGTAAAATGTCAAAGACGATTCGTAAATGTGATAACGTGTTCTCTCCTTTTCACGTAGCACATCCCTTTCAAAGAAACCTAAGATACTTGTAAACTTTTTCACCGATATACCAACCCTCTTAAGAGATTTAAATTGAAGGAAATCGAGACAAGCTTCTTCTTTTCCCTTTTCTTTTATTTTTTTCTTTCATCAAAATCACCATTTACGTGTACGCGTGTTCGTTTACAGGTTGTCTCAAAACTTACTTTACTAAGTATACAAAGGAAAATATAAAAAAAAAAAAGTAGAAGAAAAGAGCATTGATTTATTAATAGAATTAAATTATATTATTTGATTGGTTTCATTATTAAATCAGAAATTGCCAGGTAGAATTTTGTTTCTTAAAATTTACAGATTTACGATGTCACCGTGTTTAAATAATTTTGAAAGGAAAAATATTTTAATCATTTGTACCGTGTGTGTTTTTGTAAAATAACTTTTGAGAGATCCTATAAGATAAAAAGAGATAAATAAAACACGACATAAAACCTTTGATACATTTTACAGTGTTTACTTCCTTTATGTATGGGTTTCGTATGTCTACTTAAAAATGTAATTCGAGGAAGAAACACTAGAGATTGGAACGAATTTAATAAAATTAGATCGTCGAAAGTACTAGTACCGGATAATATATCAAGGTACTCTACAATCTCATTACGATAGATAATGACAGACTAAATCCAAGAGATACGAGCTTCAAAATACAAAATCAAGAGAACAAGAGAGAAAGAGAGAGAGAGAGAGAGGGAGAGAGAGAGAGAGAGAATATGCCATTGTTACTGTTCAAACATGTGATATTTGAACAAAGATCATGCGTCCTTGTCTGTCAGTAATAAATTATCTATGGAATATCTATTTTAACGATAAACCAGCAAATTCCATTAAAACTTTTAATATTTCATATTAGCAAAAAAAAAATATAATAGAGAAAAATATTATTTTATACATTTATAATAAAAAAAAATGTGGGAGGAAAGAATGGATAACTAGTTTTTTGTTTCGTTTTGATTAGTTTTGTATGTTTTATAATTAAGCAACATTCTCAAAATTATTTGAAATTTCAAATTGTAAGCTTCCCATTTCTCTCATTCAATGATAATTTAATTAAATTCCATTAGTATTTTAGGTATTTCATGTTACAATATATAATAGGAAAAAATGATATTATTTTATACGTTTACAACACCAAAGATATAGAATTAAATGAGAATAACGGGTTAAAATTTTTGTTAATACATTTTTATAAATGAACAATATTCACAAAGTTATTCAATATGGTTTCTATTCAAATGGTAATTATTAAATTCCATTAAAACTTTACGTATTTTACAATAGATAATTTAATAGGAAAAAGAAGAAAAAAAATGCAAAAACAGAAAGAAAAAAAACAACAAAACGATATTATCTCATTGAACATTTAATATTGTATTAAAAAAAAAAAAAACTGTGTGAAGTAGAGAGGATAGATATTTTTCACGTTACTGTTCAATAATAAATGATATTTTTCAAAGTTACTCGATATCCTAAATGGTAGCAGCTTCAGTTTCGTCGATAAAAATCGAGCAAATCTTTTACACGGTTTTACCGTTCGATTTGAAACGATGAGAACGTTACAAAAAGAAAAAATGAAAGAAAGAGACAGAGAAAGAGAAAGATGGAGACATAGAGATAGACAGAAAAGTAGAAAAAAAAAAATAAAAGAAAAAAGAAAAAATTTGAAAGAGAGAGAGAGAGAGAGAGAGAGAGAGAGAGAGAGAGAGTAAATTTTCGCGCTTTAAAAAATGCACACTCGCTTCACACTTGTTCAGGTATCGCGACTTCGAGACGGATCCTTGAAAATTTACACCCATGTAGGTATTAAATCACGTTGAATTATGCACTATCACGTTGGTTGGTGTGTTCGTTGAAAATCGTAACCTAGCCTGGACCATCACCATCATCTTTGCGCGTTGGTGCGCTCGCGCTTCCGCGCACTCGGAATGCGTTTGCATAAATGGAGCGTGAAATGGACGCGTCGCGACGCGTCAAGTCGATTCGTCCTAAAAGCGGGAAAATTTTTCAAAAAAAAAAAAAAAGAAAAAAGAAAAAAATCCACCCATACGAGGCGCTCGGCACGAAAAGCTACGTGATCGACGCGATTTTTATCAAAGGTGAAATAAAACAAATGAAAAAAAAATAAAAGAGAAAACTTTCGGAATAGCGTAACCCCAACCACCTTTACTCAACTCTCTCTCTCTCTCTCTTTCTTTTTCTCTCTCTTCTCTTCCCACTTCTATGAATACTATCGAAAGTACGAAAATATTTAATCGACCTCGTTCGAATAATTTTTTTTCTTGTTTTATTTCTTTTTTTACAAAACATTTTTAGAATGGCAAATATTTACTAGTTCCTTTGTTTTCTTTTTTTTTTTTTTCTCTAATACGAAAACACATTTTGGTATAAAATATTTTTTATTTCTAAAGAAAAATCGTATTATTAGCTGAATAATATTTTTCTTATCTTAAAAAGAAAATAATAAGTAATATATTATGTTGATTGTTGTTATTATTTTTATTATTGTTTCATTTTTCTTTTTAATTAATGAAGAAGAAAAATTGAAGAGTAAAATAAAGCAGAAGATAAAATTGAAAAATCATAAAAGACCTTTTTTGTTCATGGCAAACGTTTAGGCGAGTATCGTGGAACGAGTTTCTTGATACTGGACGTCAATTTTGAGGCTGCCTACTTGGCAATATTCCAACGAAGGGTTAGACTCTCTCCTTCTAAAGGCCTCGAGATTCGCCAAAGACTTTTTTTCCCTACGTACAGACCTTGTCTAATGTAAGGGGAAAGAAAGAAAGAAAGATAAAGAAAAAAAGAACTTTCAATTCGCACAAAGGAACGTTAAAAACGTGAACGACCTGGAAAACGAATACTCCGAATTTCAAAGATGTCGGATTATCTCTTGTTTCCAATTCTAAAAAAAAGAAAATAAGAGAAAACGAGAAAGAGAGAGATTGTAATTGTGTCAGTAATTGCAAGAGTAAATTGAAATTACTTCAAATTTTGAAAAAATAAATGTAATATAAATTTATTTAATATTAAAATGGATTTATATCATGAAATAAATTGATGTAATTATTTGACTTAGGCCACTATCGTAATTACCGTTATTATAATTCACTTGAATGTTATTATTAATCATTGGCACTTTGTCCATTCGTTTAATTTCTACTCGCCCTTATTCCTCTCGCTGATTCTCGGATATTCCAATAATTTGCGGTGTATGTACTTTGATGATAATCGTAAGCGAACCCCCCTGACACGATAACATGCACCGGAAATTCGAGAAATCAGTTTCACGCAATTTATGAAAATAAATAATATCGATGATGTGCACAGATATGTGTAACATATTTTACCTTTTGATTAATGTGGTCGTATTCATGGCAAACAGATATCACAAGAACAATAAGGTTAAAATCATCGTTGTCGTTGATACGAAAAGGGAAAGAACGTATTCCATAATTAATTTTTTATCAAATGTTCGCCGAAAAAAATTATTTTTGATAGAAAAAGTTAATGATTGAAGGATGATTGTTCGAAATTTTTCTGGATGAATTCGTACTTACATCTGACAAAAAAATTTAATATAAAATTTAAGGTGAGTTTGTGTATACTTATTTGTGTATCGTATCCGGTCAAACGATCAGTCTTTGATAAAATATATATTTTTTGTAATTAAATGAAAATTTAATATTCAATTTATTAATGATACTTAAATAATATAATTAAAATTGTTAGATTATTAACCCTTTTTGCATTTAAATCAACAAAATTGATAATTTCTTATAATTGAACGCAAATTAAATACTTAATTTATTTCTCTCAATACCACTTAAATGATTTAATTATAATCTTTAAGAATATAAACCTAATATAATCACTTGACAATTACTCAATAAATTTGTCAGTACAGTTAGTACAGTTTTAAGAGTACAAATTATTAATAAAACAACATTTGCACTTATAATTATTTAAAAGACAATAATACCGAATGTAGAATAATTAATTTAAATATAAAACGAAACCCAATTTTTAAACGAGCAGTTGTATGAAAAATTTGATAAAAAAAATTAGTAGTAGTACGAGTTTAAGGACGGATGAATCCCCTAACAGGGGCAATTAATTTGGAAAATAGAACTAAAATCACAAAAGGGTTTACAGAGAGAGAGAGAGAGAGAGCTAGAACTAGAGCTAAGAGCTAGAGATGGAAATAGAGAAGGAGAGAGAGAGAGAGAGAGAAAGAGAGAGAGAGAGAGAGAGAGAGAGAGAGAGAGAGATGGTAGATGCTTTGTCTTCGATGAGCAGTAACCGAGGAAACGGTAACGTGGAACGGGCAACAATGGGTTATTGTGCGAAGACAGGAGCGTGCTACCGTCTCGTCCCTTAATACATGGCCTCGCGTTGGTGTTGTGTCCCTAGGACGATGCTCATTGAAAGAGAGAGAGAGAGAGTGAGAGAGAGAGGGTGGGTCCAATGGCCGTCCGTTAGAGAACAGTAATTACCGTGCGTCTCATGCACGATGATCTGCGAGATCTAGGACGTTTTCGTGATTAGGAAGCCGCCTGCGTTCCTTGTGCATCCTGCAAAGTTTCTACTCATTCTACGAAAGTTCACATTTTCGTTTTGTTTTGCGATAATAAATTGTAACCTATAGTTAATTTGTAATACTTTTTGTCACAAATAAATTATATATTTATTTGTAAAGTAATTTATTAATATTCGAATATTAATTTCTATCATTTTATATAATTTTGTTCTATATCTTTGAAACAATTGTATTTTTTGACAAAAATAAGACGTCCATTTTGATGATATAAATTTAATATCATGGTACCTATATATATATATATATATGAATTATTTTAATACTGCTTTATTAGTTTTCGAATCAGATAATGAGATAAAAATCATTTACCTACAACATTTCTAAAAAAAACTTTATTAATTATTAAAATAACCTATAATATAACAAAAAGTAAATTACAGAAATAACAATAAATATTTCTAATAAAACAAGGTATTACTTTTTGACACGATCGTTCGTGTAATAATTTATATCAACAATTCCCTCCTCTCCAAAAAGAGAAGAGAAAAGAAAAAAGAAATGAAAAACAAGAAAAGAAAAGAATTGAAAAAAGGGGRTAGAAGAGAGAAAATCGAACCAGGAGTATAAAAAAATATTTTTTACCATTTCATACATTTTACATAGGGACGTTCCTAATACTTTATTTTCTAGTAGGAAGTAAAAAGGGATGGACATCGTGGAACGTATCCGTAAAGTCGCTGGCAGCTCTGACTAATGGCTTCGACATCGTGGACGCTACTTTATATGCCAAACGAGTGAGCTCCCCTTTAAAGTTTCCCGGCATCGTTTCGAGTTCCAACTTCAGCTTCACCGTTCACGCATATTCTCTCTCTCTTTCTCTTTTTTTTATCTTCTATTTACTCATTTTTTGCGGACCACTGTCCAAGCCGAAGCGACTCCTACATACCATACACATACACCCACGCATACATACATACATACACCGAGGGAGTAATTATTCAAACAAGTAGAATCACTGATTACCTCCATCTTTTTCCCTTTCATTCTTTCTTTCTTTCTCTCTCTCTCTCTCTCTCTCTCTCTTTCTTTCTCTTTTTCCTTTCGTCTTTCTTTTTTCTTACTCACAGGTTGCCTCTTTTCATGCGAACGATTATGCAATTTATCTTCCCCTCGTAACTATACACGTACGTGCTTTTAATGGCAAGATCATACGTAATAGAAAAAAAATTTGGAGTATTTAATTATTTTTTTAACATTCTGAGATAATTATTTTCATAATATAATAATCGTACAATTTGTTTAACAAATAATCGTGTATTTTTAATATATCGATAATTTTTTAGTTTTATTGTAATAGAAAAACATAAAATTATATTTGAATGGATTCTCAGAAATATTTCATTATTTTGATATACAATATTTTATTACAATATTATTATTTTTTCATAATATAATTATTCATTTTATTTATTAACAATTTTCATATTTATTCGATGTTACTAACATTAATAATTTCTATGCTAACATAATTTAAAATACAAAAATACAAGTAAAATAAATTATTATCAATTCTAATCATTTATAATGAGATATCCTTTTTCATAATATTAAAAACAGGAAGAAAAGAAAATCAATTGATTTCCGTCGATTATAAATGAAACGTAAAAATTGATTGGAAGTAACAATTCGTTTGCTCCACTAACGTTGCCAAATCGAGATTAAAATATGTCAATTTTCCATAAGATTAAATAAAATCCAGTGTATCATCATCTCTCGCAATAGTATTAATTCTGAAATAGGCAAATTTCGAGTAGTGCGACATGTGTGGTATGTACGATAAGACAACGCTCCTTCGTGATGAAATTCCATGCAAGTTCTGTGACTCTATACGAAGCATTAAGGTTAGGGGGAACAGGGGAGAGAATGGAGGGAAGGGGATACACAACGTATCGTGTTCCTGTTTAGCATACTTTCCGCATATCGGCCGTTCATTACGCGTTGTTCGCAGTCCCATCAGGGGTTTTCTATCGAGATAACTTTTACTTTACTCGAAATGAATGTGTACGAGAATATAAAACGTTAATAAATAATTTCTCATTAAAATGAACAATAAACAAACGAACTAACAAACAAGGAAGAAAAATAGTAAAAAGAAAATAACATAACTTTAAATAAAAATAAAACACATTCTTGGATTTTATCGATGATAAAACTAATATAAGACACTACTAGTGTGTGTGGGTGTGTTTGGGGGTGTGTGGAGGTGTGTGTTTGACTCTACTTTTCGTTATTATTTTTCTTTTTTTTTTTTTTTCTTATCCCTTCTTGTTCCCCAAAAACGAACCTAGCGGGAGGAAAATGGAAATGAGCTGTATACAGGATGAAAGGGTTGTACGGGCGCGTGCGATTAACTTGCGGGAAAGTAAGTTACGGTTATACCGGCTAAACTCGTGAATGAAGAGTTATGCAGAGCTCTCGTTGGCTTACCGACTGGGTTGGCGAGGATTAAAACAGAGCTAACGTCGGTGCCTGTTCATCCCTGAGTTCTACCTCTCTTGAATCTCCATAAATTTATTTTTATTTTTTTCCCTCTCTGGTTAGATAGAAAAAGAAAATAATAAATATGATGAGATTCTTTTGCGGATGCAATCATTTTTATCTGAAATCAAAAATAATTAGTCAACTCCTAAGATCGGAGATACTTAATCAGGATACTCTTTAATTATTTTAATTGTGCATTTAATAATTGGGCTTTTAGAATTAGTTTTTGAGTTTACGTAAATAAAAAACAAATTATTTATAAATGTTAGCATTTCGCGCGCGTTTTTCTTTTTAAATGTTAAAACTCAAGAGTATCATTTTTTAAAAGCTAGCTGTGAAAATAAAAATGATTTTATTTTTTCATATATGTAGTGGAATTTAATATCTTAGTATTTTTAAATATTTCACCTATTCTTTTTGCTTGTTTTAATTAATAAATAATATCCTTAAGAATTAAAAATCTACGGTTTTTTAAATATAAATATAACATGCTCTCTTGGGCATCATTTAATATTAAATTGAAGTATTTAACATTGAAAATTACTTTTTATTAATTAAATTCAATCTGAACAATTTTAATATGATCTAAATGAACAATTTCATACAATATCCAACTATTTGAATATTAAAATCTAACATAGTGATAATTAGAGTGACAAATTTGTGAAAAAAAAAAAATTAAACATGATTGTATGTAGAAAAAGAGATAAAGAAAAGGGTAGAACAATCACGTCCAGGTCCAGCTGAGGACAATGTCGTAGGATACGGTGAGGGATCCTACCTTAATCAGAATCAAGCTCTAGCTAATCGGGATCCGTGAGTCTCGGCAAGCAAGCAAGCAGCTTTAATAACCCGTGACATTACTCGGATTAGCTGCTGGTAATTAGAGTAACCGCGGCTCCTGACGATAATCAGAACCCATCTTTGCCGAGAGAGACAATCTTGCCTCTTGCACGTTGCGGTTGAGTCGATATAGTCCTTGGCTATCTCAGCTACCACGTGCTCTAACAAATTTTACTCTCCTAAAATCTCTCTTTCTCTCTCTTTCTCTCTCTCCTCTGTCTCTTTTTCTTCCTTGTTTTAGCTTTGACATTGTCGGACGTTTCATTATTTCCTAGTAGGATGAAACCTTCCGTAATATTCGTATAATAAATTTCAACCAATTACAAAGTTTTTTTCTTTATTTAGATTTGATTGTTCACGTTAATTAGAATTTGCTCAAATGGTTGTTCACCATTACTACGTGATTTTATGGTGATCGTAATTTAACGTGTACCATAAATCAAAGATGATTATTTCCTATAAATCTCGTTCCCTTTTTTTATCTATTTTATTGCTCGTTGTTAGACATAATCCTCGAGCAAGCCATATTTGAGTTTCTTGTCAAATTTTGTACAAGAAATATGGTTGCACTGAATTACGTTCAATCTATCAAATATGATATTTTTTATAATATTTGTTTCTTTATTTATATTTTTATTAGAAGTTAGAAAAATATTTTTGCTTTATTCATACTTCATTATTGATTAGACTTCATTCAGCAAAAATATTACGTGCAACGTGTATTGATATGAAAACAATTTTACTTAACTATTTACTATTCGTGACGGTAATTATAATGATGACCTATATAACAAAAAAATGATACAAATTTATTCAATAATACGAATAATTTAGATTATAAATGTGGGCAAGATTTTCTTATTAGATGGGAAAGAATTTGTCAACGAATGTAAGATGATATCGTTTGATTTCTTCCTCTTCGAAGTCCTTCGAATCAAACGATGATATTTTACCCCTCCCCCCCAAAAAAAAAGAAAAAAAAATTGAAGAAAAGAAAAAAAAATGAGATGTAAAAGTAAAAGAAGAAAGAGAAAGAGGAAATGTCACTGGTGGCACCTAATTTCGTAGGAAGCTTTTGGATAAAAAGGTGTAAAGGCTTCTCGAGGATGCTTCCACGCGAACAAATTTGCTGAGCGCAAAGAACTCGTTCGGTGCTATCTCACTTATCGAGATGAACCCTCTCTCTTTCACTCACTCACTCTTCTATCTTCAAAACGGAATAGTAAGAGATAGAAAGAGAGGAGGAGGGAAGGAAGAGAAGGAGAAAAGGGAATGAAAAGTAATTGCGCGAAATGGAGAACGCGTTGAAGCGTTATAAGGCTTGCTAGAATATCCGATCTTTCTTAAATCGAATCGACCGAATTACCACCTTAATTTCGTCCTTCTGATTCTCGTTTTACAATTAAGTATTCCTCCCCGAAAAAATCTTATTCCCTTTTCCTAGCTATCCCTCCTACAAAACAACCCTATTTCTTTTTCTCTTTTTATTTTATTATATTTACATAATAAACCAAATTTATCTGTGTGTATATGTGTCTGTAGATAATAATACAAATTTGTACTCTTACAAAAAGTATTAAAATCTAATCAAGTTTTTATTCATATTTTATTTTCCATTCGTTTATTATATTAATCAATTAATAAATAATTGCAATGGTTTTTTTTCTATTCTCCCTCTTTCTCTCACATTTTTTTTTTCTTCAAAATGAATATCCAACACGTTCGATGGTGTAAATGTTCGGTGCGTGTTATCAACGAACGACAGACGATTGGATTTCCTTTTTCACTTTGATAACGAAATCCCAAGCCTGAAATTGCCATTTCCGTAGGACGTACTTTAATACGTGTGAGTGACAGTAAGAAATCGAATTTTTTCGTCTCGAGTTAAACAATTTTTTTCCTTCCTTTTTATTTTCTTCAGTAAATATGAAAAAAAAAATAAAATCAAATATATAAAATCGTACGATTATAAACGTAAAATAAACATTTTTACTACCACGAACGGTATATACGTGAACAAATTTGCCTATAAAAAAGTCTCAGATTGTTTTTCGTTCTTTTTCTTTTTTTAAATGGGGAAACACATAGAAAAGAAAATCTCGATAATAAAGTGGAAGGAAAATGGAGAAGGAAGTTCAATAAAATGTCGACCCGTTTGTTCCCGTTTGTTGTATTCACGCTTCTGTATCGATGCCATGACCGATGTGCCAAGTGATTCTCGTGCGAAGCTTCTGGCCAAGGTCCAAATGTACTACGAGTAACATTCACATGTATAGTTGTATATATGTATATATCTATATGTATGTGTATATATATATATATAGAGACGACGACTATATCCTAGGAAGAAATCGGTTCTAACTCGTGAACGTTTTACTTTGAGTCCCTTTGCGAGTCGTTTAACGTTCCTTCCTGCTGCTGCTACTGGTTACTACTGTTTCCTCTCTTTCAATACATACTTTTACGCGTTTACTCGCAACCTCTGTCGTGAAAGTCCAATACCAAGTTCCTAAAACAAATTCCATCTTCTTTCTTTTACCCTATTTATATTCGAACCTTCTACTTCTTACACAAGTTTATATCGCATATTCACGATTCTTTTTGAAACGATCAAAATTGACGATTTTTCTATTCTTAGTACGTAACAAAAGTTACTTTATTAAGAGAAGAAGATAAAGGATACGAAACAATCATTATTGTTTTGATTAAAACTTTGCTTATAGAAAATGAATTTTAAGTACAGATTGCACGTAAATCGGGTTCTTTCTATTCTATAACTTAATAATAAAAATATGAAACGATACTTGATCTGCATAAAAATAGTGCTATATAAAATTATTATAAAGAGTATACGCGAATGAACGGAATATGCAATTGTTTATTTATTCATTGAAAAACCGATAGGTTTATCGGACATAAATGTTGTTAAAAAAATATCCTTTATATTAACATATTCAAATATTAATATTTTAAGAACAAGTATCTGCGATGTAAGAATCGATCAAAAACGATTAATTATTTATTTATTACTTCATTTATAATTTCAATCATATATTAAGTTCATCGATTAGCAGATTAAGCTATTACATTTTCTTTACATACAAGGTTCTATTAATTATAATATTAGTTTTTAAATTTGAATAATGTGAATTAATATTTACAATTTTATTTAAAAAAAAAAACCAAATGGTATCATTTGAAATGGTTATCAAAAGATAATTAACAATTATTTATTCAGTTCGTTTAAATTGATTTTTGCGATATCCGACACAAATATATAATATTTATTTGATAATAAAGAAGTTTTAAAGAAATATAAGAATATCGTTGAGGAGTGTTTTCCTTTATTTCTTTCTTATTTTCTTTTTACATATAAAGGATCTCTTCTCTCCTCGCGGTTTCTCGCGGAATGTGCTATCTACTTTCAAAGTAGAACGCACGGGAGCAGTAACGGTTAAGGGTAAGGATGGGCGATGATTTAGTTGACACTTTTATGGAAGCCGTATAACACCGACAACGAAGGTAAGTAGGTCGCGAACGAATAAACCTACCACCCCTCTTTTAGCTACCCCAACCCTCTTATTCCTCCTTCTCTTTCTTCTTCTTCTTTACTGAGTTCAAGAGACGTTACTCGAATATATGCGTACGTGAATTCATATTAATCCAGTTTATAATATAACGTTCAAACACACTCACTTGTTATTTTTCTTTCAGAACTTTTCTAAAGTCTCCTATAATTCGTCCGATTGAATTTGATTTATTTCCTTTTTTTTTTAAATGCGAACTATAAATTTAAATATTTTTATTTCTAAGGAACTTTTTTTAGTACGTTCTTTTTATTTATTTTTTTAATTGGCATTCAGTAGTTTCGTTGTATGAGTACGGGCTGTGGTAGTGGTGGCGATGGGAGAGGTAACCAGGGGTGTTCGAAGGGTGAGCGAGGGATGAAAAAGTGATGCAATAAACCGGAGGGTAGGAAGAAAGGAGAAGGAAGAAATCCTTCGGACGTTGGTTGGTACTAATGAAAATTAGTCGGGGACTGTTAGCTAATTATGCATGACGATTCGGAGTCACCGGTTAAGGGATGCGTTCCACCTTTAAAAATGGTGCGTTAAATGGCACGTGCCACGAGACAGGGACGAGCTCGAGTCATGAGGGGCTTGAAATGAGCAAGCAGAAATGGGGAAGAGGAGGAGAAGGAGGAGGAGTAGTAGTAGAAGTAAGAGAGGGTTTGAGGGGGTGGGGGGTGGTTAGTATGGTAGCTGAGGCGACACTTCGCTTGGAAAGCAACCGCCTGGATTTACGAGGGTGCACCAACAAGTTAATTGTTCGCCGCTGTCGCGGAAAGTGAAATAATTACCCGCGGTACTTTCCAAACCGGAAAAGAACGAGACTCGAGTGAGGAAGAGGAGGTGGAGGAGATTCGATGAAATATCGAGGCATTCCTTTCACAAAATGCCTTTGTGTTTCTCTACTCGAGAATCCAATTTTCGATCGATTCTTAACTCTACATAATCCGAATAATAGTAATGATGATATATAATGATCGTATATATATATATATATATATAATAAAATATTTCGATAAAATTTTATTGAAACAATACAATACAATAGGGAATCATAAAAATTGTATTGCTCGTGCATATAACAAATCAAAATATAATGAAAAACTATAAAATAATATAGAAATTTATTTATTATTCTTTTTTTGAAATCGAATAAAATATAGTAGTTTGAATGAATATTCGCAAAATTATATTTCTAGGAGAAAAATATGTTTATCGTATTAACAAGTGGAATGAGGAGGGATAAAAATATAATAAATAAATTGACAAAAAAAAAGATTTACTTGTACGCGTATAAACATATTATTTACGTGAATTCCCAAATAGAAATGTGTGTGTGAAAATGAGATGGTGGATGCTGGATATTTGCGTTAACAAATATCGACTTCTCTGGCGTGCGTTTGGCTCGTTTCTCTTTGCCCACCCTCTACGACACACTCCGGGACAACAACATCGCCGGCGGGTCGTAGTATCGATAGCAATGCTACTACCATCCTATTCTACCCTCACGAAGCAAAGGGTATTAAAGGATTCCGTTAATGGGGTTATCCTACCCTTCCGTTATTGCGTTGTAATGCTTTCTACGCGAGTCCACTTCGTTGTAGTCTCTCGTCGTCGGTAGCACGATCGTTCATGGTTCACGATCGAGAGAGATAAAAAAAAAAAAAGATAGAAATAAAGAAAGAAAGAAAATAATACGAGATAAAAAGAAAGTTAGATATAGAAGATATCGTCTCCTTCTGCTTATTTCACGAAACTCTCGAATGTACCATTTTCTGCCACTTTCTTTCACTACTCGAGACTCTCTCGACGACCCTGCCTGCCAGCCTGCCTTGCCTGCCTGCCTCTCTTCAAGAGAAAAAGAGAAATGGAAAAAGACACAGAAAAAAAAGAGAGAAAAATAGTATCGTTTCATCGATCGTATATATACGAAAGTGTCTTGTTTCATTAAGATCCATCGATACGACTTTTGTACGAGTAAAAGAGTAAGGATTGATCTGAAATGTTCTCTTGTCGAAAGGATGACACGTTGAAACTTTAGTCGAAAAAAAGACAAAAAAAAAAAAAAAAGAAAAAGAAGTAGAAGAGGTCAAAGTTCGATTGGATCGAGCCTGAAGCGTTTACTCGTTCTACTTGCCTAGCAAAAGGTAACCTAGAAAAAAAGGTAAAGATCGAAGGTTTGTGCCTTTGGTACTTTGGCCGTACCGTCAAATTTTTTATGAACCGTGGGTCGCAGTCTAGAAGAAGAAGAAGAAAAAAAAAAGAAAAAGCGAAAAAACCTTAGAGAAAGAGATAGGGTACGGGGGTTAGGGGGTTAGGGGATTGGTCTAAAGAGAAGAAGTAGAACGATTCGGTGGCGTCCTTCTCGCGAGTAACTCGTTTCCGCGCGCGACGTCGCGTCGAGTCGAGTCGAGCAGACGCATAAATTTCTCTATCTCCACGCTCATTACAATTTTATCTTTCCTCCCGTTTGATTTATTTCCAAAGTTAGCTAACTTCCCCATTATACCGTAGAACCACCACCACCACCACCACCACCACCACCACCACCGAATACGACGACGATCTCATTGTACGCCGACTCTAATGGATAGAACGGCCTTATACTCTACTCTCTTCTCTTCTCTTCTCTTCCACAAAACTCTTCGATGCTTTCTCTCTTTCTATTTCCAAACTTTCTCTTTCTCGTTCTCGTTCTATCTATTTCTCTCTATCTATTTCTCTTTCTCTTTTACTCGGACTAGGTTTACGGATTATATTCGCCAGTCTGATCGTTTTCGGAAAGTTTCAGAAACGATCGGGAAAATATCGAGGTTGCTACGCGATTTATGCTTTCCCGTCTTCCCGTCTCTAACTCGTTCAACCGTGAACGAGATGAAATCGATAGAAAAGAGATTGAAATTATAATCGACCGATGGATATCTATTATATGAAATTTTAATCTGATTAATATCTATTCTCCTATCTATCTAATAATTAAAATCTAATATAGGACCATGCAGATATTATTATTCTTTGTATGTGTTTTACGTATCGAGAGATAGTTTTTTTTCTGATATAGATTTAACGTTATTTATAAGCTAATACCATTATGTTTAAATTAAGATAAAACGATAAAATATGTTCATTTACTTTACATATATTTATCTTTATAACTAATTACTTTTTACTGTTTTCATATAACATAAATATGGTACTGTGATTCTAATCGTAAAAAAAAATTTTTTTAAAAATAATTTTTTATCATTGTCCTCAATGAAAATCTATTTTATTTTTAATACGATCAATTTTTTAACTAATCTCGTACAAAACTACCCGTTAATATTAATATTCATATACTTGTTCCGATTATATAAATATGGTACAGTTATTTTAATCGTAAAATAATTTTCAAAAATAATAATCTTTTTTTTTCTTTTAAATATCATTTCACTAAAAATCATAAATAATTTTTAATAAAATATAAATTTTCTATAAAACTATCCCTTCAATTTGCTTATTAAAATAATACGAATACGATATACAACAATTATAATCATACAAATAATTATAAAAATAATAATGTATAATATTTATAATTTTATTATTATCAACAACCACACTCACTTAAGAAAGATTTTTTTTTTTCATAATATAAACGTATCTCACGAAGATGACGAAAGTAGAAGCGTGTCTGGTCGTAAACGCGTCTTAGGTTTTATACTTAAATCGGTAGCGACACGTCGTCTTTAACGATCTTGCTTTTATGCTCGTAAAAGCGTGTCACTGTTACTTTCCATCCACCGTGGTAGCCGACGAAACAATTCCTGACCATCGATCCCTTCTATCTCTATCTCTCTCTCTTCTCTCTTTCTCTTAGAATTTTTTTTTCTTTATCACCCACACAAACTCACGCTTATACACAGTCCTCGTCGATGGTTGGCGCTAGAGCGATACGTTGTAAAATATGTATGGTCGACGTGAAAAGAGCCAGAAGGTAAGAAGAGGAAGGGTCTGTACGAGAGAAAGAGAGAGAGGAGAGAGAGAGAATGAAAAAAAAGTGAAAAGAAGAAAAGAAAAAAAAAGAGAGGAAGAGAAGGAGAGTACGAAGGGTAGGCGTTAAAGTTCAAACGAAGAATGAGCCACCCCCGTGTCTCTACACCCTTTTTAACGATACGATATAAATAGGGGTTGTTAATCTTTCGACTCTTTGATGTATACCCTATCCTTTTATATATATTTTTTTTTTCTCCGTTTTTCTCTTTTTTTGATAAATATAATAAAGATATATATAGATTGATTAACGAGTCACTTGCGAATTATTATCGCAAGAGGTGTTTCCCATAATACCAATATATTACTCGTGCTATAATAATTTATATACTTACTTAATTTTCTTTTTTCTTTTTTTTTTGTGTGTTTCAGGTAAGATTTCAACTAAGGATTTATGGAGCTGAAAATAATAAAAAAATATAATAGGAAAATAAAAAAGAAAAAAAAAACAAATTGAGTGTACCGAAAAAGGAGAAAATATGAGAGATATAAGATCGTGAAATTGAGGTAGGTCGATTTAAAGATTTTCTCACACACACATACACACACATACTTGGAATTCGATTTAATATATATATTTTTTTTAATATAAAACGAAGATCCGAACAGTTGACTTTACGCGTCAAAAAATAATTCGTGTAAAGAGAATAATATGTTTTTTCGTAACAGATTCTGTTTTCGTAAAAAACGTGTTTACAAATTCTATACTTAACCAGCAAAAAATAGTTTTCTTTCGGTGTATTCATCAACAATATTCATTGTCGGTGTTTTCGGTTTATTTCGTTCGTATTCATTGTCCTCTGATTATTTACATTTTAACTTTAGACGTATGATTTATTTCTTAAACGGTTAGTCTCCTTTTATCATTCAAACAGTGACAAGAACATAACGTAATGCCAGTAGCTGATTATTATTACGATTTTCATATCATCGCAGTTCAGACAGAAGAATTGTATCAAAGGAAAAAGCAAGTATCAATTAATCAATTAAATATAGTTTTAGTTAACATAATTATTTTTAATTTAACGATTGTTGAACGTTTAAGCATATAGAATTTTTATAAAGATATAGTTTTCTCGAAAATGAAACATCAAACAAAAATGTAAAATGTTAAACAATTTTTTTAAATAATTATTTTTCAGTTGTATCATCCATTGGATGATAAACAAATTATATAAATATTATTTTTGAATATTATATTTATATTATTTTTGAATTTGAGAATTGAGAATTAAGAAATGACTTTAAGGATTAAACCGTATCTTTATTTATCATCTTTAATTGCTAATATCCAAAAAATTATTGAGTAGTGGCCCCTATAACCATATATATATATATATATATATATATTCGTAAACAGGGAAGTAAAATCTATTTTTCTACAAAATTCTAACAAAATCCGTGAGGGCAAGATCTTGCACTCCCCTTGTAAAACAAATTACGTACAATTTCTTCTGGTTAATATTATGAAAATCGATTAGTTCGTTTTAAGGGGAACGAAATCTAGAATAGAATGTTCGTAATCGAGATTCGATTGGCGTTGTAGGAGAACTGATCTAATTCCTTCTTTGGTGTTCTTCTCCTCATCAACCCTCCTTCTTCTTCACCTCCTTCACCTCTACCATCTCCTCCTCCTCCTTCTCCTCCTTTCGTTGTAACGTAGCTACGGGCGACGATTGTCGCTCGTTCCTGAAATACCTGTGTCAGATATTGCGTGTCTAACAATAGGGCGAGATAGTCAAGCGTCAGAACGAGCAGAATATTCCAGGCTCGTCGTTGTTCTCCTCATCCTCATCCTCTCTCCCTCTCTCTCTTTCTCTCCCCTTTTCGCTCTGTCTTTCTCTTTACTCTTTCTCTCACTCTGCCACTTCGCTCGATGATTTCTCTACATCTTCCTTCCATTCACTCTTCCAAAGGTACCTCTTGCTCTCTCACTCTCATTCTCTCTTTCTTATTCCTTCTCTTGACGAAGGAATTCATCTATGTCTCTTCGTTCGAGATCTTCTCTATTCTCACAGCCAAACTATTTGTCTATCGAGGAACCTACGTAATTTTCATGCTCTTTCCTCCACCTTCTACCCCACTTCATCCTTTCCTTTATCGTGTCTTGACTTCTATCATGTCGACTAAGCATCGTTGTATATATATATATATATATTCTCTCTCTTTCTCTTTCTCTTTCTGTTTCAATGTATGTCTTTCTCTCTCTCTCTCTATTCTTGATGTTCGTCTTATCTAAATCTCTGTCTCTTTCTCTATCTATCTCTCACTCACTCACTTAAACTTCTTCTCGTGTTCTTGTTCTCACTCACTTCCTCCCTCTCTCTCTCTCTCTCTCTCTTTCTAACCATCGTCAAGCTTTCTCTCCACCGAGCCGACAAATCTAGGACACCGTCTGTCGTTAGCGTGCTTGGAGAAACGGAGGACGGTCGCGGGAGTGTCGCTGACATAATTATGATTAACTATAATACCAGCGGGCGCAGCAAACATCCGAGACGACAACGACAACGACGACAACGACGAGAAGGAGGAGGAAAAGGAGAAGGAGGGTGTATGGTTTGCTGCTGCTGCTGCTGCTACTGGTTCTGGTGCTGGTGCTGGTGCTGGTGCTTTCCACATCGCCGAGCCCCTCTTTTCTCTCTCTCCTTTCGGCCTATCTTTCATCCTGATCTAAAATTCATGGCGTGAGAAAAGATCGAAGCTCGTTATGTGTACTTATATATATATATATACGTACATACATACATGGTTACGTTCTATCATGCGTTATTATTGTCCATTATTATACCCTTGTCATAATTCACTTTTATATACAACGTTACGTGTTGTTCACATGTAATTGCATTAAGATTAATTCGTTTGAAAATTTTTTATTTCGTTAGAAATGATATGAAGTTATTTATTTATTATTAATAGTTCGCTTATCAAAGGGACAACAATGCAATAATATTTTATTTTTGTTTCTTTTTTATTTATTTCGTTGTTTTTGTAAGGAAAATAACTAAAAATAAAATGAAATATATATATAGTATACATTTTTTGTTCGACAAAATTATTGTTTTAAATAGGAGTCGTAAACATATAAGAAAAGTCGGGTATAGCAAGTGGTCTAATGGTTCGCATTTGGGTACCGTAATTCGAGCTTAGATAAGCTCGATAATGTTACAAAACGAAAGTTTAATTTAACGTCGGTTAGAAAGTAATTTAAATAAGATAAAACCCGTAAACTGTTTTTGAAAATCTTGTTTAGAAAGATCAGTTAAATGCAAAATATTGGTTATACGAAATCGTATGATTACGAGATAAAGAGATAAACGGTATTAATTAGCTCATTAACGAATAAAAACGCATCTAGTAATACGAGATTAATTCCTCTTATGGTAATCATCATGGATTTCTCCTTCTCTCTCCCTCTCTCTCCCTCTCTCGTTATCATACTGAATCATGAGATTTACATACGGATAACTGACTGCTTGCTTCCTTCCTTCCTTCCTTCCTACCTACGTTTCTCCTTTGGACTAATTAGGCGAATTGTTCGCGTTAATGATATGGGATTAATTTTCACAATGCAACGGACGCAATGTGATTATTACAAAAATTATATGAGGTAACATTTCTATTCCATTGTTTTCTCTTATTTCTATTATTATAAATATAATTGAAATGAAATTTAATATATACTCGTAATTAAACATCGTTTTTAAAGTTTGTAAAATATTTCAGGATAATATATCAAACGATTTCATTCCGTTTTCTTTTAGAAAACTAGTAATGAAATCTCATTTTCGTAATAAATCATTAGGTTCATTTTCACGGGACAATAAGTTTCTCGTTTTTCGTTAAAAGAAAAGAAAAAAAGATCGACGCTGTGAGAAGTAAGTAATAGTAAAACGTTTAACGTTATCTAGGAAATGAACAGTGTTCTTTCGTAGTTCGCAGCTCGTCGTTAGCTCGATCTCAAACGATTATATTGTAATTTTACATAATTAAGATATTAGAATTCAAGCGAAAATTTGGCCGATGCATCGACGATAAGAAAAAGGTAAAAGAGGAAGTGGAAGAAGAAGAAAAAGAAGAAGAAGAAGAAGAAGAAAAAGAAGAAGAAGAAAGGTTAAACGAACTGTGACACCTGTTAATCGTTTTATCAGATAAAACGATACGATTAGTTCGAAGATAACGTTATATTCGTTATAAGATGTATCAAAATATAAGACACTCTCGACAAAATATCGTCTTTCTCGATGCGTTCCGCTCTATAACACGATCTTCTATCTACCATCCTCTACACTTTACTTTCTTTCTCTTTTTCTCTTTTATATATATATCCAAGGAGAGACGATTCGATTTCATGGAAAATAAGTAAACAAGATGAGTTTTATAGCACCGTTCGTGACAACCTCGAACATTTTATCATTCCTGATCGATCGTTCATTTTATATGATAAAAAAGAAAAAAAAGAAAAAATACATTTTCTAGTTTATTATATTTTCATTAATAATACGATATCAAAATAAGCTTATCTAAATACAATTTTTTTTTAATTATCAACCTTACTGACTTTGATTCCAATTTGTTAAAAATAATAAAAAGGGGGACACTTTTAAAAAATGCGAACGAGTATTTCAACAATTATGTCGATCACTTTTTCCTTGATTTTATTCATAGGATCGTTTATCGGTAACGATTTGTCTCTAACGTGAGCCAATATTTTCTACTTCCACGGAAAAATATAGGATAGAAGAATGTAGAAAAGAGAGGGAAAGGTAAACCGAGACCGTTTAAAGGTAATCAAAATAACGGGGATGCGTGAACGCAAGTTTGATGTGGGAACAAAAACAAAAATATATATATATAAGATCATAAAAAAGAAAAAGGGGAAGATAGCGAAGTTGAGTCGTTAAAACTTTGGAAACTTTTACTATTTTCTTCTTCTTCTTCTTCTTATTCCGCTCTTGTTTCATTTTTAAAAGCGAAGAAGTCAATGTTCCAAGAAGAAAAAGAAGGACAAAAAAACGAAAAAAGCCAAATTTCAAAAAGAAAATAAGTAAAATAGGTAAAACTCGAAACAAAAAAAAGGGAGCATCTTTTAGATTATTTCTAAAAAAAAAAACTAAAAAACCATTTTTACCACGGCTTCCTTTTCTTCCTCTTCCTCTTCCTCTTCCTCTTCTTTATAAAAATCGTCGATTTAACGTTCAAAGTAACGGCGTTGCGGTGTTTCAAGTATAAAAGCAAAACGTTTTTACCTTCAAACTATTCCTTCCGCGTTTTCTCTATTTCTTATGTCCTCCTCTCTCGGCGTATTATTAATTTTCCATAAAAGAAGAAAAAGAAAAAGTAGCAACAGTATAAGGGAAGAAAAAGAAAAACCACTAACACCACCACACCGCCACCACTACCACTACCATCATCGCTACCGCCATTTCCCAGAAGGAATTTCTCAGTGGTGCTGCTGCACGTTTTCTACTTCGTCGTCAAAGATTTACCGGCTTACTCGCATTTAATCGGGCAGAAGTAAGAAGACAGCGAGTCTGGCCGCCATTATTTTTCTTTCACCTCGTTATCCGTCCCTTCCCTCCCTCCCTCCCACCCTTCCCTCTTCTACTCGCTACCATCACTTTTCTCTTTTATCTTTTTTTCCCTTTTTTCTCTCTCTCTCTCCCTCTCTCTTTCTCTCTCTTTCTTTCTTTCTCTGGTTTTCAACAAAAACCTCACCTCCCCCTTTTCTCTCATTCTTCCTTTTCCCCCCTCCCTTCCTAACCACCAACGTGGTTATTTGTTTTATTATTACGGGTATTCCTGTGGCTCGTGCGAGTCGCAGAACGTTTACGACGTGGCCCGCTATTCCGGGCTGCTTTTTTAAAGAGAAAACATTAAAAACATCGTTAGCTCGTTTCAGACGACGAGAATAGAAGAAGAACTGGGATAAATGAGTAGAAAGGAAAGGGGCGGGTAGCGGTGGTTATGGTGGTGGTAAGGATGTGAAGAAGAAGAAGGAAGGGGGCGGGGGTTGAAGAGGGGACAAAGACCGACCGGGAATGTAATTAAGTGCGGTCCAAGATTTAGTGGCCCTGCCTCGAGTCTTAGACTCTCCTAGACTAGGATGGTAGTTGTGCTCGAGTGCACCTTTAAGGGTCACGTTATGAATTTCGCGTAACGCCATGATAGAGGAATTATTCGCTAAACTCGGTCTCGGTTGGTCCTCGTTTCTTCGGAGACAGAGATTTATGGATAAAAAGGATCCTTACACGGAATGGATCTTCCTTCTCTCTTCTCTTACCTTTAACTATGTCGTTTATAAGAAAGAGAGAGATAATGAGATAGATTGTATCATCTTATATGAATTAATATTATTTTGAATATATTTTATATTTGTATATGTATATGTATAGATCTATATTCGTTTAGAGATAGTTTTCGAATTTTTAATCTTTGTTTGAAGACTTTGTCAAACTTTTAATATTATTTTCAGGATACACAAAATGTTAATTATTTTTTAATTTAAAAAGAAACAGGTAATTATAGGATAATAATATTACGTATATAAAATAAAGACACACAAGAGTTAATCTAAAAAAAAATAAAATTGGTTTTATTTTTCATTTATTATTAGGTTTAAACAATGTTATTGCATTTGAGGAACATTAATTTAAAAACAAAAATTAGATTTGATTTTACTTTTTCGTTTCATATATTTTATTTATTAAAATTTAAGATCAGAATTGATGATTTGAATAAATTCTTGGTGATAATTATACTAGTTGACAAATTTTTGGTATAAATTTTAATAACACTTTAAATATTGATGGTAAGTTTTGATGGTAAAAGATAAAGAAACGATACTATTATTTGCGGATTTGTTTATCGACACTTTGAAAACGTCGATCCTAAGAAATATAGCCAATGCGTGACGTTAGATGGATCTACGAGCTTCGGAGTTTATCGCGACTCTTCCTACGGAGAGAAGAAAGTTGTATGAAACGCGATCGTAGGTGGATAGGGGGATGGTAGGGGGATAGGGCCAATAACTTTCTTTCTTTCCTTTTCGTTTTTGTTTTCCTTCTGTTTTCTTTTCTTTTCTTTTCTTTTTTTTATTTATTTTCCCTCGTTCGTTTCCAAACTAGCTCCGAATCTTGAGCCGGCTATAAATTTGAAAAGAAATTCCAAAAGTGTCGCACCGACGTTTTCTCTTCCATTTTGTCTTGACTTTGAGATATCTCTCTCTCTCTTTCTTTCTTTCTTTCTTTCTTTCTTTCTTTCTTTCTTTCTTTCTTTCCTTCCTACCTCCTATCGATAAGCAAATGCACAACCATTTTTCTTCTTACGCTAAGAAATACTTGCAGAATTTTCACTAGATTCATTTTTCTTTTTATTTTAATTTTAAGCACATATATATCATTTCAATTTAAATATAAATTCTACTTGATTATGATAATATTTTAAATAGTAAAAAAGATCTGTTGAACTTTATTGGTTCCTTTGTAAAATCGCAATAGTTATTACTTTATTTTAATCTATAAAACAATCGTACTTTCGCTGTATAATCTTTATATTTCGCTTGAACATAAAATACTACGATTCATAGAAAATCTTAATCTATAAACCAAAATTATCTTTTAATTACAATTATATTTGCGTAACGAACTAAACTTATGTTCAGATAAATGGCAAAAATATGAATTCACGTTGCTCTGTTATCTCAAGATAAACAATTTTATGCACCAATTTATCGAAGAAAAAAGTTGAAATGAACTGATGAGAAAAATCCCACGAATTAAATTCAATTAACACCTGATCCATTGATCGTGTGATTAAAACATCTTTTCCGTTGCTTTTATTTCTTCTCTCTTTCTCTTTTTCTTTGTATATTTTCCTTTCTTTTTAACTGTAAATATCATTGAAGAAAATGGTTGGCAGGAAAGTGTGTAGGAGTGTCGTCCCCATAACATAACAATTTAGGTAACTCGCTGAACAACGGCATTCTCTTTCACGGTTCAGGTAAGCTCGTTCGCCCTGAGAAAACTCGTTTCAGCCGTTTTCTCGTTTATTCTTCGTTCCTTTTTCTCTTTTTTATTCTTTCTCGCCCGTACGGGTGGCGTTAAATTCTCAAGGGCGATCATCGTTAAGACGAAAGTAAGCGACTACGTAGCCAACGGCTACGAAACCGCTTCTAGGCGCGTTTCACAAGCTTCCAGGCTAATTTACTAAGCGTGCCTCTTTATTTTTTATTTTTATTTTACTTTCTTTTTTTTCTTTTTTTTCCTTCCACCTTCCCTCCTCCGTCTCTCTCGAACCTTTTTATTCAGAATTTCTTTGAGAAAAAATAATAAACAAACTTATCGGCGCCCCTTTACTTTTATTATGTTTTCTTTAAAGTTTATAACAGTTTTTTTTCAAAACACTTTTATAATTAATATTATAATAAAAATCTAAATCAATCAACGGTTTAGCCATTTAGTAATATGGATCGATGAACTGTACAGAGAAATAGAAGACAAAAATCATAATGTTGTTAACCCTAAATAGGCTGTAAAAAGACATATTTGTTAACATTAAATAGTATGGAAATGTTTTCTTAAGTAAGTGATTTAAACTCATAAATAATAGAATCTAAATATTTATTTTATAATTTTTTTGTAATTTGTCCTTAATATCATTAAATGCATCGCTTACAGAATAAAGTCGATAGATAAACGTTGCATCGGATCCAATTTATTTGATCAATCGATTAAACATCCATTTACATTAAATATTATTGTTCGACGTTACGCAAGGGTGTAAAAAAAAGTATAATACGGAAAGAAGGAAATTGAAATAAATCGGTGGAATATCAGTGTAAAAAGATGGAAAATATATGGGGTGTTACGAAAGTTTCTTGGTGGCACGGCATTTCTCTGAAGGGACAAAGAGTTAAAGCGTATTCACAATGCATCCTCTTCGCATTCTCTTGGCATCCTTGGCTCTGCTTAGAATGGCAAGAGCCGATATGCAGTTTCGCACACTCGTGCTGAACCATATATCACGCAAGTTCGGCCAGTATTTAACAGAGGCCATGGCTTTGTTGGAAGGAGTACCAGCTGCTCACACTCTCTCTCCCTCTCTCTCCCTCTGTCTCTTTTCCTCCCTCCAACCTACCTCTAACCACCCCTTTCCGAGAACGTTTACTAATCTCTAAACAAAATTTCTCACATTAGATCATTTTATTTCTAATTGCAAGAAAATTTAAATGAAACTTATCATCGTTTATATTGTAATCACCTTTTTATGTTAATTGACGATGATCTATAATATATTTATTTTTATAATAAATAATTAATTATTTTTTTTTGTACAATCATGACGATCTTATCAAAATATATTTTAGTGATTATTATTATTATTATTATTATTATTATTATTATTATTATTATTATTATTATTATTATTATATATGTGGCGTTTTCGTTTATTATAAACGATGAACGAACATCTCGTATATAATATTTTAGAAATACAATATTTTTTCTTCGATCTCTTAAAAAATATGATTTTTCAAACAAGTAAAAGATTTTATAATATTATTTTTTCTTCTTCTTTTTTTTTCTTTCTTTCCTACTTCTCGAATCGTAGAAATACGTACTTCGAACGTTTTTCCCTGACGTATTTTCGATTTTACGAGACACCTTGCAACTTCCATCACGTTTTTACGGTTTTCAAATCGAGATCCGTGCGTGTTTGTGCACTCCTATCAACACACACACGCACACACGTATACAGCGAAAGGTTAGACTTGTCGGAATATATTCGTAAGAAAGCAAACGGGCAAATGAGACGTCCTCGGAGAATCGGAATATCGATGTCTCTGCTTCCTCATCGCACACGATATCAACTTGGTGCGAGAGGAAGGAAGAAGGGACAGAAGGTTAGGGAAAGGAAGGAAGGAAGGAAGAAAGAAGGCAATCGAATTGGCGCAAAAGTGGCGTGTCGCGAACGTCTCTAAATTTTTCTTACCTTCTCTCTCTCTCCTCTCATATGCTTCTATTTTCTCGTATTCTAATACTACCTTCCCCTTCCACTCTAAAATGTAGCTTTGGTGTTAGTGATGTGCAAAGGAAGAAAAATATTTCATATATGCCTCAATGCACACGAAGAAGAAAAATTTCGAATACCCGGTCGTGAATATTTCTACGTGGTTTTTCGTTTGAATTTAAAGAAAAAAAAAGAAAATGCCTTTATAAAAAATATATGTATATAAAATAAAATTAAAATAAACGTAAAAAAAAAAAAAAAAGGAGAAAAGATAGAAAGAACAAGAAAAATCGTTTTATATCGTTCTTACCGATTCTTTTTCCAACATCACGGGACTGTTTTAGAATATAGTACGCACGACAGGAAATATGCGATGCAAAAGAACGTTAATGCTTTTTATCGTTGCTTCTCGGTAATATAAAAGTCTGTTTCGCGCCAGTTAGTTGCTTTTTAAATGGCATTCCTCTCTTTCTCTCTCTATTTATCTCTCTCTATCTCTCTCTCTAACAAATACACTCAATATTTCTCTATTTCTCTCTTTCTCGTTCTATACGCGTACGTATATCGGTGCAATAAAACGAAATTGCGGCCGGGAACTCGTTCCTGTCTATTATTTTCTCGATTCGGAGTGGATCGTGTTTGGTCTCTCTCTCTCTCTCTCTTTCTCTCTCTCTTTCTCTCTCTTTTTTCTTTCTCTCTCTTTCTGTTTGCAATTCATATTTCTCGATTCGATCGTCGTCAGGGAAAAATTTCAACTTCTATATCAAAGTAGTTTTTTTTTTTTTATTAATATGACATTAATTATGGATAGTTATTTAAGTAACAAAAAAAATTATACTAATTTATTTTATAATATAAATCATTTTAATATAAAAATAAATGATACAATTAATTTTTTCACTTACAATTAGTTCAATGCGATAATTATCGAAACATTTTCATCTCTAGTTTTTTTTTTTCATATTTTTCTTTTATTTCTTATTTATTCTAATTAATTTTAAAGAAAGAGAGAGAGAGAGAGAGAGAGAGAGAAAACATTTTGCATATCATTTAAGCATAACTTAATAATTAAGATCGATACTGATTATTAAACTCCAATTAACGAATGGATTAACGAACCACTCTTTTAATCAATTAAAAGAAGAAGAAAAAAGAAGACGTGGAAAATAGAAAAAGTTAAAAAAAGAATAGAAGGAATGTCACGAATGAATACTCGATTAACGACCACACGGTGGGTCTTAATTTTCGTTAAAATTGGATCAACGTGTAAGAGTAGGTTCCAGTTGACCGTTCGGACTCGATATATGGTTGGAACTTTTTTTTTCTTTTTTTTTTTTTTGTGTAAGAAAAAAAAGGAAGTTGAGAATAAAAAATAGAATGAGAGAGAGAATATCTGTATACGAGGTTAGCTAGTATGTATAATATGATAGCGTAGAGAGAAAGAAAGGAGAAGGGGAAGAAAGAAAGAGAACTACGATACGCTAGAAAGTGGAAGTAAAAGAGAAAAAAAGAGTACGGGAGAAGGAGAGGAAAGAGGAGAAGGGGAAAAAGGGAGAAGGGAGAAGGGTATGGCAAAACCATTGGAAAATGGAGCGGTTGAGCGAAACGAGAAGGAACACCGTGGTTCGTTAACGCTTTCATTCGAGAGCGATTCTTCGCAAAGCCAATATAACGGACCACCCTAACCCACCCTACCCCCATCCCATCCCACCCCTTCATTCCACTCCAAATCCAACCACCTCTTCTCATTTACCGTGTGCAGTCTTGTACACACGAATACTCTTCTACGAGATGCCGATGCTTCATGAATGAATTCATCGTGATCGGAGTCTTCTCGACTATGATTTTCCTAGTTTCGAAAATTTCCTATATATCTCTTTTTCTTCTTTTATTTTCCCCTACTCTTTACCTTTCCCACACAATCTATGGGAAATATTTTTTTATTTTTACAATTTTTTTATTTCATTTTATTATTACTAAAAATTTTTGAGAAACATTCTATTCGAAACTACGTTCATTTTTAACTATTTATTTTTCTATTTTATTAGCAATATGTGGGAGAAGATTTTACAACCCTTTTTTTCTCTATATATCTTTGAAAAAAAATTATATTCGAAGTTTTACCTATTTTCTGTATTTTATATTCTTGCAATCTGTGCTAAAACAATATATTTCCTTTCTTTTAATTATTTTCTTCATTTCTTTATGAAAATCTTTGAAAACATGATTTAAATATCTTTTAATTTGCGAGATAATAAATAATATCTCATTAAATATAATTAAAAGTATAATTTAAGTTATCATTATTATTTTATTCAGGAAAATCTTTGGAGAAACATGATTTTAATTCTTTTTTTCATGTATTTAAATAATCGGAAGAAAGAGAAAGAGAAAAAGAAAGAGAGAAAAGTTGAAAGGCAGAAAAGTATAGTAAGGGAGTTGTATAGCGTTTTCGTACGAATTACTTTTCTTCGTGGGATTACGCTTAAGCCCGTGAAATTTATATCGACTCTTCACGGTGGTCGGCTGCGTACCGGCGTATGCCGGAGCTGGGATGCGACCATAATTTTGAGGAACACCTAGTACCGTTTCTCTACCCTTCGAACCAACCCACCCCTTTCTCACCGTCCCTCTCGGTTACGCCGACAATTCTCGGCGTAATGTCCTCGACAATTCATTCCCAAATGGCCCGAACGGCAATTCTTAGTCGGTGCTGCACAAATCTTACCGACACACAAACACACACACACACACACACACACACACATATATATATATATATATATATATATATATATATATGCACATATATATATATTTAAGTATACTAATACTTAAATATAACTCTGTATACGCAGTCACGTATTTAAGTAAGTAAGTATGTGTGTTTGATATATATATGTAGTTGTATATCTGTATATGTGTGTATGTAATACGTATGTATATATGAATCTATATATTATACGTGCATGTGTGTATGTATTATGTAGGAGAACCTGGTGAAAATACATTTAGCTGGCAGCTACGTTCCCACCTACTAATACAGAACGATTTTACATAGAAAACGTATCTCAACGTAGGAAAGGGGTGGGACAGGGGGGAGTACGTGTGTCTTTACATAACGACCACGTCGAGAAAGAACGCTCCGATATTTTTCTCGGATTTTACCTCACCCGGAAACTTATCTCTCTTACCTTACTATATCTACCTACCTACCTACCTACCTACCTTCCATTACGCCGTTTTTAAGTTTTACCCGAAGAACCTGAATCCATTGCCACGTTTTTCGAATTATCACCTTTTACGACATTTTCGTAGCAGCAGGTGCGTTTCTTCTTTTCTACATTTAAAATCATATCCGAGTTACCACGATAATCTGGAAAATTATATTTCTAGAATTATTAAAATTAAATTCTAATTAATTTTGTGAAATTAAAAAATCTTTTTTATTATTATTATTATTAGTAATAGTAATAGTAGTAGGAAATATAAATTTCTAATCATTAAAATTATTTTTATTAAATATTTATTATTATTTTTTTTCTGCTTTTCTTTTCTAAATTATTTTGATTGTATTTTAAGATTTTATTTTTCGTGATAAACTTGGTAAATGTTTGAAATGTAATAATAAAGCATAAGGGTATTTTGAAACGTTGCTATAAAATGCACTTGCACTTTGCGAGGAGTTGAAATTACGTTGAAGTGAGAAAGGGAAACAGAGAGAGAGATATAATGCATGGTGATTTATAGAAATTTCACATAGTAGATTCCGATTTGTAAGGGTAAGGTTGAATATACCAAGCTGTTAAAAGTCTACCGGTAAATCGGTTCTAAAGGCTAATTTCGCATGTAAAATATGCTTATTGTTAGATAGGAGTAAGGAATGTTCCAAAGCGATTCGCGACTCCTTTTAAATTAGATCAGGAATTAGGAAGAAGGAGGTGGTATAATACACGAATGCGTTTGAAATTCTCCAGAAATTGCTAAAGCAGACTCCTCTAGCCGATAATAAATTGTTCTTAACGATATTAAGAACCAACCCCCATGTATACGTATAACTGCATGTGTCTAACTATAATATAAGTGAAGTTTCATTTTATATTACACTTTTCATCGATGTTTGTGTATACAGGAAGTTACAGGAAATCTTCTTGTTCCCCTCCTTTGTAATAATTACTCTAAAATAATTTGCTTTTAATAAAAATATTTCAAATATTTTTCGTAGCAAAAACCTATTTTATTATATTAATTTCTTTGAAGAGAACAATATCGTTTTAATGATAGTAAATAAAAGCAAATTTCAAATCCATAACGTCGTTGTTATAATTTCTATAATATAAAATGTTTTTTTGAAATATGTAATAAGATCAGGTATCGGTAATCTCTTTTAATCAAATCTTTCTACGAAAAGCAAACAATCTAATATATAACACATATAAATACTCAGACAACTTATACATTTATAATAAATCTTATAGATTTGTTTACATTAATACAAACTCACTTATATATACACATTTATATCAACTTTTACATATATACACATACACACATACACACATGTATATATATGTTTAGTCATAGGTCTCATAGGAACACAGAACCTAACCTTTCTTCGCTACATTCGTTTTCCCCAAGAGACAACCAACGTCATTCCACGCTCCTCTGATCTCTTGGCTATTTTTCCTTCGAGAAGGTAGGTACTTCGTAAGTGGAACGTATCCCAGTCTCTTTCCCTCCTATACACCCTTCACATCTTCTCCTGCATTCTTCGAAGAGAATCAGAATGTGGATGACTACGACGAAGAAAACGAAGACGACTACTACAAGGACGTAACACCCCGTGGGAAATCACTTATGATTCCCAATGTACGCGTTTGTCCTCTTCGTTGGCATTAGCATCGAACACGATCGTTTTCTCTCTCTCTCTCTCTCTCTTTCTCTTTCTCTCTCTCCTGTTCTTCTTTTTTTCCTTTTTCTTCTTATTTTTGCAAAAAATAAGATCACAATAAGAAAATCTCGACAAGAAATAACTTGACTTCTCTTTCGTCTCCCTCTCAGATACTTCTCCCACTCCCCATCTCCCAACCCCGTCAATCGTTTCATTGCACTTCGTGCAATATCCCCAAGTTCACATGCGGGTCGAAGGATTCTACTACTCTGGTCAATATTAACACGACTAATGGAGCTTCCCCCGTGACGTCCAGCATGACGTTCACAGGGTGACGTTTCGACAATGTTTGACAACGTTAATGACATAACTTTGAGTTGTGATTCTGATCTCTAAAGTGAAATAAGAGAAAGAAGGACAGGAAGATGATTTTCAAAGTTTGTTCAGAAAACCAATTTTCTGGTTCTCTTATATTTTATTTCATATCTTTTTTTCTTTTCATTATTTCTGTCTTCTTGTTAGTTAACTTTTTTCTTTTTTTCAAAATAAACGCAAGGTTTGTATTTAATTGGCGTGCATACTTTTGAACTAGATTATCAAACATCAATAATAATTATCACGAGTACCTTTAGGTAAAATGTTGTTTGAAAATTCAAATTTCGTATGTTTGATTTTAATGCGATTTTAATGATCAGAAAGTCGAAAATTTGTTTTAACGAGTTGCTCGGAGGAGAAACTGAGGGGGGTTGGAGGGAAAGGGGTAGGAGAAACACGCGAGAGCTTATGATGCTTTTGGAATAAAATATGAAGAGGTTGAATTGCAAGCTGTGGGTAGGGGAGGGGGGGGTGGGTGATCGAGTGCGCAATTTGAAAATCTCTCTGGCATGTAATTCACGCAAATCGAGGAAAAACAAGTGGAAACGAAGGAAACAAAGTAGTATGCTCTCCGGAGTTGTTTGCACGGCTCATTAAGCTACCGTAGGAGTTAAGCGCGTGTTCATTCCTTACGACGACTACAACGAGAATACAATTGGAAGGATATTCCTATACTTTTCTTCCTCCCTTTACACCCTTCATTCTATCTCTCTTTCTCTCTTTCTCTCTTTCTTTCTATTCGTTACTTTTATCAAAAGGATCGACAAAAAATTTATTCTCCCTCACACGAATTAACAACGAATGTGTCTCCATCCATGCGACGTTCTGTGTTGTCCACATTTTTAATTTTATTTCATATGCTTTTTATTGTTGCGCGTAATTTTTACATACAAAACAATCGAGTTTAACGAAAAATAGTTTTAAAAAATGATTGATAACGGTGTAACTTCAAAGCGAACTAATTTACTTTTATAAAAAGGTTGTCTAGAGAGAAAATTTACTCGCACGAATTGACAAATTTTCAATTGTAACAATAATCTCTGTTTTTTTAATCGAAATTTTATGTTTTATTATTCGTACCGTCAATTATATAAATGTTATTATGAAATTATTTAAACGCGAACATTTAGTAACCAAAAAAAAAAATAAAAATTAAAGGAATTTCTTGATAAAAGTGCAAAATCTAAATTGATTAATTCTTTGTTCGGCTTTGGCCGATTTTATATGATCAAAATGTATTTCGATATCCAATTGGAGGCCGATCAGCGTTCGACATTTTTAATTACTCTTAGGGAATTTGATCGAACGTTAACCACATATTACAAGTTTAATTTGAAAACGAGCGCTCATTTCCTCTGTAAGCTAATTTCAATTAACCTTTTTCGTTTAATAGGGGGAAGCCTTTCTCGCGAAGCTTGGCCAACGATACGATATGCTCGCACGTTTATAATAGTAACAGGAAAATCAATCCCTTTTAGAACTAATTCAAACGAACGAGAGAGAGAGAGAGACAAAGAGAAACCTTCATTCCTTATTGGTTCTTCGTTTTGCACGCTAGAGTTTACTCTCGTTAAAGAATAAAATGTTACAACTTTATCAATTGAACCATTCGATGGACTACGAAACAACACCAATGGTTCCACACAGCACCACCATGGACCAATAACAAGACTCGTACTAACAAACAAATATAACAATAACAAACAACAACGTGTTTCTATCGACAAAACGTAGAACGTAGCTCGATATTACATTAATCGATTTTAACTTGCTATTACTTCTCAACTATTGATTAAATTCAAATTGTTATAACGTCCGTTCTTCAAATAACAATATGAATTGTGTTATAGAAGATGTATATAGAGATTTATCACGTGAAAATTTCACTAACACTACTATGATAATAATTTACAGTTTAGACTCACTAGAGTTATGATATTTTCCTTTTCAAATTTCAAATAATTCATATTTTTGCTTGTGATGAGATATTTTCAATATTATTTTTGTCTCGTTTTTTTTTCCATATAATACAAAATACTAATATACGTAGTAAAATATAATTTAAAATTATATATTTAAAACAAATTGGAAGAATATATTACTCCTATTTAAAAATTGTTTTCCTCAAAATATTTGTTTGTAAAATAGAAATCACTGATAAGGTAAAAAAATTGAAATTATAAACAAAGTAATATAAAAAAGATATGAAATATTTGTCATATTTATTTTTTCTTTTTTCTTTTTTAATTCATATTTATTTTTTATTCAAAAATTTGTTATAGATAGAAATCAGTGATAGGTAAGAGAGGGCGTATGAGAAAAAAAGAAAAAGTAAAAGAAAAACTATTATTTTAAAATATATTGTAGTATCGCTAGATAGTGCAAACAAGATAGAGAAGAAAAGCTATCGGACACGAAAGCAAATGCGAGCACGTATCACGGCCAGCTATGCTGTCTGGAACATTCCAAATTCATGGAATTTCGCGTAGAGCGTGTTCGCCGAAGATTGGACGAAAACCCGCCACGCCATAAGTTTCTCTCTGGTTTGTGCTTCTTTATGAATATTTTAAAGCGTTATCTTCTTCCTAAACGATATTTAGATCTTCTCCATCCTCGTTACTCTTTCTATTTTCTCTCTTTCTTTCTTGTAAAAACTTGCTTATTTATACTTTGTTTTTCTTTTTTTTTTTTTTATACTGCATTTTAATATTTACATCAGTTCAAACTAATCGATCTTCTTCAAATATTCACCCCTTACCTCATTTTATTTTGTTCGAATAATAAAAAATAATATTATTCAAATTTTCATCATACATTATCTCAAATATCATACTTTTTCTTTAATATTTACATTTATATTACTTTTAACCATTGCTTTGTTTTTTCTTTTACAATATTTTGTAATGTTTCAAAAGCAAACAAGAAACTACAATTTTATTTTTTATTTGATCTTCGTACGTATACTTGTATTTGTTTGTTTGTTTAACTTTAGATTTTAATCGTGTTTTTAAAATTCAAATAAAATATTAATATAAATTATGTGTTTAATCTTTTATGTGCTCCGCGGCACGGGATAAGCTTCTTTAAATTTCATTTAAATGATATTTGAATATTACTTTTTTTTTGTCTTTTTTTTTCATAAAAATCTTTAGACAAGAATTGAATTTTAGTAGCTTTTTAAAAAGAAAAAAAGAACTGGTTATAACTACTTTCTCATGTCTCTTCATTTTGTCGTTAAATAATAAATAATATGATATCAGGTACCCCACACCATGCCAAATCAAATAAATACATATTAGTCAATTAAATAGGAATTGTCCGACTTTCCAGATTAAAGTACTTATTACAATTTGACATTTTATACTTAATTTTCTAATAATTATGAAAAAGTTGACAATGGACATCGGATAATTCAATGGATAGAACAGACTCACCTATAAATCCAAAAATTCACATTCGAGTTCTGGTTCAATTAGTCCAACAGTTCCTACAAAAATAAAAAATAAAAATTAAAATAATATTAAATAAAATACGATTATCTAAAATACAAATGACTCGTTTCATAATATCATCCTTTTTTCACAATACACTTATTAATCTCATTTTATCAGTTCTTTGCCTATAACGACTAAATAAAATATTAAAATAAAATAAAAAGCTGATCCATAAGAACGTGAAAATAAATAAATAAGAATGAAATAATAAAATATATGAAGGGAAAGAAAAAAAGAGAAAAAGAGGAGGAAAAAGGGGAGTGGGAGGGAGGGGATCTCGTGCGAGTCATTAACGAGTACGAACTTAGGGACGTATCCGAGTTGCTGCCGGATAAACGTCGATTATCGCGTTTTAATTAAGGCTTTATTATCTGCCGGGGAAAACTTGTTATTGGGTAATTATTCCGCGATGGCAGGAAAGTCTACTTAGCCTAGCACTTATTCCGTTGGGTGAGTGGGTACTTAGAGCTCCGCAGGGTGATTCGGTTGAAGGGGATACCGATGTCAAAGAGTACTCTCTCTCTCTCTCTCATATTCTTACCTATATACATACATCTATCTACCTACCTCTATCTCTCTCTTTCTCTCTCTCTATTTCACTGTCTTTCTAATATACACACACATATACATACACTTTAGTTGTACGGTGGTAGCTGCGGTTACCTTCGAAGCCGGTGCGCTTAACATCGCCGAACTTTAAATTGCCAGCGCGCATTCGAGAGCGTTAATATCATCTCCCTCAACCTCTCTTCTCCTTCAAAGAGAGGGAGTGAACTTGTTCGAGATTCGCACATCGAATGTTCCCAACGTCAACGACAGAGACTTGGAACGACCAAAGTTCTTGCACTTTTCTCTAGTACGATACCCGTACTAGAACACGCTTCGATCATTCGGTAAGATCTTACTCTAGTGCACAGACAAGAAGGCCATTTAAGATTTTCATTAGTGAGCGAGAGTCTTACTCGGATCTCTCCAGGGAGACTCATTTTCTTTTGGAAAATATCCTTTCGCGGAGCTTAGCTTTAAAAGGAAAATGGAACAGAAAGATAGAAGGAGAAGGAAGCGGATTACGGTGGACCGAAGAAGAGTTGTGAGTTTGTCGACAAAACGATCGAATTCTTCGGGCTAGTTACAAGAATGGGAACTAAGGATTACCAAAGGATCTACTCTTTTTCCTATATATATATATATACAAGAAATGAGACAACCATACTAGATTCCTGATAATTCCTGATTACGAAATYCTCTACCAAAGAGGAGGAGGAGGATGAGGTGGGTTGCGATTTAAAAGTAATTATGGCTGGTTTATTTATATCCTGACTGGTATCGGGCCTTCCTCGCAATATTTCACGGGGATTTAGGAAGAGCAATTAACAGATAAAATCGCCCTCTATTTTTCTAGTCCCGCGAACGGCGGGCCACTATAGAGTTCCTTACGAAAATGTTCGAAGAAAAAAGACGTGGAAGGAGAAAAGAAAAGAATGAAAGAATGAGTGAGAGAAAGAGAGAGAGAGAGAGAGAGAGAGAGAGAGAGAGAGAAAAGGAAAGAAATAGAAAGATATATAGAGCTTTTCCTGCGATTTATACAACGTTTAAATGCCTTGCTCGGCTTTAGCCTTTTCCATTTCCTATTTCTTCCTTCCTTTCTTTCTTTCTTTCCATTCTTTACTTTCCTTTCCATTATTTCCTCTCACTCGTAACCTCTCGAAAATTCCGAGTAGGTACCTTATCCATCTACAGTGATTTAGTGGTCGGCGTTTTAATTATACTCTAAGCATATTTCCTTAATGAAAAGTATAAGTCTATTATGGCTCACCGAATGGACTTAAATTAAAGGAAGGAAAGAAAGAGAAAATAATGTTTTCTCTTTCTCTCTTTCTTTCTCTTTCATTTCTTGTTTTCATCTCGGCTGAAATAGAACAACGCTCGTTTGCAACAAGCAATGCAGGACGTCTCTGCTCGGGCCAAAGCGCAACGAGTCAAGGTGCAATTCGTTGCGACCGAAGTATCTCATTTCTGACCCACTCAGCGAATCGGAGTGCTGGAACAAGTACGTCATTCTCAAGGATCATAATGCAAAAATAGCGAACTAGTCTAGCTCGTTTCTTTTTTTCTTCTTCTTCTTTTCATTATTATTATTATTATTATTATTATTATTATTATTATTACTATTATGATTATTATTATTATTAGTCTTTTTCCATTTCTTATCTTATCTTGCCTTTATCTTCCCTTTCTTTTTATTTCGTTTTTCTGTCTGTCCTCTTTTTCTTTTATGTTTTCTTTTTCTCTCTCTCTCTCTCTCTCTCTTTCTTTTCCCTTTCGTTTCTTTCTTTCTTAGAAGCACCAACTCGGTTTACTCCTCTTCCACCTCCACCTCTACCTTCTTCCTCTTCCTCCTGTTCTTGCTCCGTTTCTTCCTTTTATTCCCCTCATTCGACTTTTGTACATTTTCTTCTTCTTCGAGGACACGAGAAAACAGGAAGGAAAAGGATCACCGAGCTCAGTAAGAGAATCTAAATTAATTATTTTCCTGCCGCTTCGACGTTCCTTTAAATTCATTTTCCTTTGTACCTCTTGCTATTTTTCTTATCCACTTTCTAAGAGAGACTATAAGTATAGTTCTCTATTTAGTCCGTAGGAAGGAAGTATACACTTCTACCCATCTTATCTTTAATTCCACTAGTATTCCTTTCAAATGGAATTGATTACTTATTTACTATCATTATTATTATTGCTTTCTATTTATATTACAGATATATATTTTTTTTATGAGAAAAAAATATACTCATTCAACGATATTATTCAATTATGATGCTTTTTCGATTTATTACTTGAATAAATTATAAAGTTTTGAGCCCAATATATAATAGAAAACATTTTTTTTTTTTTAGATTTGATCAAATTCACTTTTACTTTCGCAAAGTTTTGAGTCTAATAAATGATAGAAAACAATTTTTTTTTTTTAATTTTGATCAAACTTACTTTTACTTTCGCAAAGTAAGACGAAAATTATGGAAAATAATTGACTCGAGACTTTTCAATTCATCCTTGTATATTACCAAATTAAATTTGTTTCATAATTTGAAACCAAAATATATAATACGTGTGAGAGTGGTATGAGAAATCTTGAGGCTTAACATGGAAACCATTTTTTTTGTGTTTCAACCACAAACTTTTTACTTTTATTTTTCTAAAAGTAGATTAAAAGTATTGGAAGATTAAATTTGCCACTGAAACTTTTTCATCTATTCTCGTGTAGAAAAATATTATCAAAATAAAAATTTTTTTCAATAATTCGAAAAACGAGAAATAACACACGGATGTGTTGGAAAAGTTTCGAAAACCCAACGTAGGAATTATTTTTTTTTATTTTCGTTAATATTCGCTTTTATTTTTCGCAGTAGCTTTGAAATTTTTTGCTAAAGGATTGGGCTCAAAACTTTTCAACCTACACAACCTCATATATCACCAAAAATAAAAAATTCTTTGGATAATTTAACAAAAAAATAATTTAATCTATATTTCGATAATTCGATTAAAATTTTAAATAAATAAATGACTAACATATTTTGCGACTAACTGTAGACGTTAGTTTCTTCTTCCACTATGAAGATACGAATGTCAATGGCAATGCCACGAAAAGGGTCTCCCTTTTCTTTTGCTTCGCGTTTCGCGATAATTGCTGGGAAAATGACCGCCGGCTGCCGATCCTCTTTCTCTCTTTTTCTCCCTTCTTTTTTGTTTCTCATTCCCTTTCTCCCTTATTTTTTCTTTTTTTTTTCTTTCTCTGTCTTTCTCCCAACAAAATCGACGGGCATCGCACGGTGGTTAGGCACCCAGCCAAACCGAGTTCGTCGAACTCGTTCCTATCCCTAAAACCCCTTCTTCTCACATTTATACCTTTACACACACACACATGCATTTGTAGATATACACATAGTTAGACTTATACTTTTACCTCTTCGAATTCTCACAAGGGGCGGTCCAACGTTTCGAAACTCAACGACACGAATTTTATTCCCGCCTTTTGTAGATTTTTATTTGATTATATTTCATTGCGTTTTATATTTTCTTTTCTTTTCTGACAAATCTCTTTTTCTCGAACATACAATGTGTATTATTTGATTTCCTCGAGTAATATAATTTCGTGATTCGGATAAACTCGCGAAATCTGAGATATCAATTCTTTAAAGTTTCCTATCGTTAAAATCTTTGAATTATCGAGAACGAAATATAGGTTTACAAACGTACCTCGTTTCTTCCTCTCTCTCTCTCTTACTTTTTTATTTCTTTTCTTTCGTATATAACTAAATGAAAGTTCGACGATTTGTATTTATAGAAGAATCAAGAACTTGCCATTCGAATGAGCGATTAAATATTCTTACATTGGTAGAAAGTTCGTAAAGCATTTCCAATTAAAAGTTTCTACGTACTTGCTTGCTTGCTTGTCTACCTCCGGTCCGTCCGGTACGTCCGATTCTCTTGCGCATTTAACTTCTTTCAAGATCTTAACGTTCCTTGCAATAACTGGATATATGATTTCGTTTCTTTCCTTCTCCTTCCCTTTCTCCTATTCTTCTTATTTCTTTTATTAATTTTTATTAGATTGGATATTTAAAAGAATACACTCTAAATCTTGGAAGCTTTCTTTTTCAAACATAAATTCTTTAATTTTTATTTAGTTTATTATTTGTTTGTAATCTCCTGTTGTTTTTGTTGTTCTTATTCTTCTTACTCATGTTCTTCTGTTGTTCTTGTTCTTTTTTTATTTCTCTTGATTTATGAATCTGGTTTATAGAATATTCCTCGAGGCTGAAACGATACTCGCCGAAGGCTAGAATTTACGAGCTGATATTTATGTAACTTTATTAACGTCGTGACGCTAACTTCAATTAAAAGTTCCCTGGTCGAGAATCGATCTACGTTCATACATACATACATACATACATACACACATACATACATATATAGATACGTAGATAGACAGATATATAGATACATATATATATTATAACGAGTTGCATAAGACGAGCAACTAATATACGAAGAACTAGCAATTTCCTTCGACGATATTAACGCCTAACTTTTCCAACATTTTCCTTTTGCGGTAAACCTCTAAAACTTTCATCTATCGGCTCGTATATCGTTACTCGAAAAACCATCTTAACTATCAAATATCTCGGTATGGTTCTTTCTTAATCGAAAAAATTCCATTAAAATATCTCAATCATTCTGTAATCATAATAATAATAATAATAATAATAATAATAATAATAATAATAATAATATTGATTGATTGATTGATTGATTTATTTATTAAGTTCTTCGTTTACTAAATTAAGGTAATCAAATTTAGATATAATTATATAAAATAATATAAAATAAATCAAAATATAAAAATATTAATCACTATAAATAAAATATAATAAAGTACGATATATATATGAAGATGAACAAGATATATAGGTAGTATTTACATAAATGTAAAGTCATTAGTTGTTAAGTGATTCATTGTCATTAAGTGTTGAGTAAGTGTTAGCCTAACATTAATTGTTTAAACGTATATTTAGATCCAGCAAAAAGATCAATTTTGTCCTATGTTGAATTTGCATAATTGCATATTCTTGTAAAGGGGTCGATAAATCTGAGGTTGCTATAATAAAAGTCAACATGAAAGATCGAAGTGTGACATAAGGTACGTGAATTAACATTGAATTTAATAAGTTGGAGGTTCATTTGATATGACCATTGATAATTTTAAAGGAGAACAAAATATCAACTACATTTATATTGGGTCTCGCATTATTAACATATTCATTCTATGGAGTACTGGATCATAATTATGGACAAACCACACTTGGTACTACATAGAAGTACCAAAAATCTAAACTATTGTAAAAATACCTTTTTATAGAAATGAATATCTTTCTTAGAATAATATCCTTTTGTATAAGCTTAATAATTTATTTTTGAATCAGTAATATTAGTCTATATTTGTTAAAAATAATTCAAATATCCAATGATACAAATAAAAAAATAAATATTTAATTATTAAACAAAGAAAATTCTTTAATAAATCAATTTCGTCTGATATCCTAAATCATATTCGTTCGCATTTAAATACAATTAATAAGCTTATAAGGAGGTGTAAAATAATTATGTTTGTTCGATTTGATAAAAAGAAAAGTTTGGTAAGAAAATAGCATTGTTTGATTGTAACGCGTTACAATTGTGGGGCGGGATGGGATGGGGGGATTTTGAAAATCGTGAAAGGTGTTCTCGTCGACGCGTTATAAACGACGGGAGTGATCCCACGGGGATAAAAATTGCATGGCTATTCGTGGAAAATCCGTGCGCGTCTCTTGCTCGAACGTTTATGACTGGATCGGCCGTTTTTCGTTAGCGAACTGGAACGAGAGAAAGAAGAAACAGAGCTTTTCGGTGAAACGATCCGGAAGTAACGACACTCCCGTGGATTAGCCTTCCGTTCGACGAGCCTTCCGTTTCGTGTTATACCTATTTCCCGCCTAGCTTTGGCTTTACTCTTTTATTTTTTTATYGTATTTTATTTTATTTTTCCCCCTTTTTTTATCTGTTTCTCTCTCTTTCGGTTTATACTATTTCTTTTTTTGCAAATATTATCTTTTTGATTTATACCCTCCCCACTTACCATACTCTTTCACCAATTCTTCTTATTTTTTCCCCCTTTTCCCATATCACTGCATAAAGATTCGATCAAGGTAATTATACGCCCTGTGCTTACTTTGTTTATTTATTTTCTTTCTTTCTTTCTTTTCTTCTCGTGCTATTTTCAGTTTTATATATTCTACGTGGTATTTATTTATCAGAGCATTAATCGTCATTTATATTTAATATAATAATAATGATAATAATAATGATAATAATAATAATAATAATAATAATAATAATTCTCTAGATTACTATATAAATATTTAAATAATATGATATGAGAGGGATAAAATATATATTTTAATATCACAAATCGATCAGAGACCACTTTCGTAATTACTACCCATTCATTAAATAGAACAATTTCAGAAATATGTTGTTGTTATATTACGAATGAGAATTTGAGAGAATTATAATAATTATATAAAATAAAAACAAAAATATAGTAGGATTTTTAGATTAAAGAAGAATAGAATATTTTTTTGTATCGATCTGGATGAAAAAGTTTCGTTTTGAAAAATCGTCGATTTTGCGTGTGAACGGCGTTATTCGAGCTCCGGGGCTGGTGTGCCTGCTGATTTATCGTTCGTAGAGAATTTATTATTTGCGGGAAACGCAAGAGACGGAGTGGTTGGACGACGCCTACTACTACTACTACTTCTACTTTATATGGATATTCATCCGTTTGTATATGTGTGTTTGTATGAACCCGCGCGCTTTTGTTTACGTGTGTATGTGGACAAAGAGAAAATCTGTCGCGCGATAAATTCCGGAAATCAATTCGATTCACGAAAACCGCGACAACGGGCAGCTCGGTTCGTTGTTGTTCGTCTGCCATCGGCTAATATAATGGGGAACGATAAATAATAATTATTGCAAGCAGCCAGGCGCGTTTTCGTGGTGGGTACAAACACACCACCCCCGAGATCTCGATTCGCTTCGTCGCACACCGTCGGTTTGGTTTGATTTCTAATTTTACTTATGTTGTTTGACCGACCTTGTTTGTTCTTTTATACCATTATATTTCCACGCATTATTATAATATATTCATCATCATTTTCTAGAAATTCTAACTACGACGAGACTAATCGAGTTTGACAAAACTTTTGATATTAAATAAACGTACATATATATATGTATACACACCATGTAAAATTGGAATCAAACGATACGAAATGATTCACAACGAACGAACGAAYCGTACCATATAGTAATGTGTTTAGAATTACTTTTCAAAGTGATTTATCAACATTCTGAATTTAACTAATCGATTAATCCAGAACATTTATTAGCTTCGTTCAAATTACATCAAAATAAACGATAAATCAAATACATCCTATGTGTACATGCATAAATAGGATAAATTTCTCTAATATGGAACACCGCAATAATATATCGACGAATAAATTATATCAGCTGTTGCTGATAATTATGCGAAATACGTTCTTTTTAATGTATTATAAAATAAATCTAAAAAAAAAAAAGAAAAATAATAAATTAGAAAATATTTATTCACGTTTTTCCAACAAATTTTTTAAACGCTCCCTATTACCATATTTTTCATGCGTATATTTTCTTCCCCTAATTTCAAGCCACTTTAACTAGAAAACTAATTATTAGTTTTTTTTTTATTATTCTCCTATTTACAGGCGAGTCAATATTACACGGTTTTTGTCTTTTTTTTTTTTTTGTTCAACCGGTCATTCATCCATGTTTTAATCATGCTTATCGTTGTTTGAATTTAGCAGTCTGATAGGAACCAATATCATATCTGAACCGTTAGCTAGAAAGCTAACTATTAATGTATAAAATTCAGTGGAAATTTCTGTTGTATTTAAAAGTAAATTTCAATAGAAAAAAAGAAGTAAAAGAAAATTATCAGATCAAATGTAGTATCAAAGTTGAAATAAATCAATTTATTAGTAATTCGCACGTAGAATTATTTTCTAAAGAAACAACAGATACCATACCTTTTCGCGTGTTATCGTGCGATAATGCAACATCTTTCTACAAGTAAAACTCTTACGTATACATATACGTATATATACACACGTGAATACCACCAAGCCGTAACGAATAACGATTTCCGAGTATCTCGCGTGAAGAAGACGTCGTTGCCTCGGACGATAAAATTTCCTTTCTACTCCTCCTCTTCCTTTTCCTTCTCTTGGGAGAATGAAAGTGTAAAGAGAAAGGAAGATAAAGAAGATCAAGAAAAAGAAGAGAAAGAAGGAAAAGAAAAAAGAAAGAAAGATAGAGTGAAGGAATAAGATAGCATGGAATAACAAGTTCATCTTGGTTGTCTGTACTAGAAAATCCTACCGCAACATTTGAACGTTAGCCGGGCGAGAGAGAACGCGTCCGGGAGAAGAAAATCCTCTCGGTTTGCGGAAATACGCGAAGCTCTCGTAAATCTTGTCTAACGGTGCTGTAACAACAACAACAACAACAATAACAACAACAACAACAACAACGAATGACATGATAAAAAAAAACATAACGATGATGAGGATGGAAAGGAAGAATGAGCACAAGCAGGTTTGCCAGTTGAAGAAAGAGACAAATAAAATAGAAACCAGAGGCTTGGAAGATAATTAAAATGTCTGGGAATAATTCAACGATAACTCGGAAATTATGACACTAATTTATCACTTTGAATTTTTTATTTCTAACTTTTAAAAAAGTGTTGTAATTTGTTTAGTTGTTACGGTTAACCAGAGTAGAAACAATCTGAGGTTGGTCAAAGGATAAACTACATTTGGACGGTGATATTGGTTTGCATAAATTGTTATTTAATTTATTATTCATCCTACATGCTATTTTTTTAATTTTTATTTTAAGTAATACGAGTCGGATACTTATATAATAAGATCAGACACTTTTAAGTAGTACGAACAGGAGTTTTTCTTACATGATTAAATATCTTTAAGTAGTCGAACCGAGGTCTTCGTATAGTCAGACATCTTTAAGTAGTACAAACTAAGAACTCTACACACTCAGACATTTTTAAGTAGTAAAAATTCTAGTACCTCAAATAAATAGACTTACGTTAATTAAATTTCTTTACGTAGTGAAGATTTAAAAAAAAAAAAAAGAAAAAAATAAGAAAACGAATGTAAACTAGCAGCCTAGTTTTTAAATATAAGATTTACATAAGTTAAATTTAGAAAGATTAATGTATAGGCTCGAAACGTTTTCTTTGAAAAGTTCGAGTTCGATCGACGAATTTGATAAAGGATAGAAAGGAAGAGAGAGAGAGAGAGAGAGAGAGAAAAGTAACGAAAGGAAGAAGGGAGGAAGGAGTGGAGGATCCGTGAGAAAGGTTAAGGAGTAATAAAGGGCTAGTGGAAAATGCAAAATGGCTCGGAGTAGATAGGGGTGTGCCAGTGTGCACGGAGTATAAGTTACGATCCAAGTTAAGGGGTGTGAGCTGGTTGAAGGGGCTAAAGGTAGGAAGATGGGTGGGTGGGTGAGGGCTGAAAGGAGAAGGTGATGAAGATGGTGATGAGGGAGGAGGAGGAAGATGAGGACTAGAGGCGTAACTAGAACCGCGAGCGCAGCTTCCGGTTTGCACGTACGTAGTTTCTCTCCGACGTCTCAGGTAAACGAGCTGTGAACTCTTCCCGGAAGTTGTTCGGTCGTCGCGTTCAAAATCCAGCGGGAAATGCAAAGTAAGTTAACGAGTACGATGACAAGGTCGTCGTCGTCGTCGTAGTCGACTACGACGACGTCGTAACACGAGGACGGCTATATCGAGCGAAAAATGCTAAAAAGCATCGCAGCAACTTTCATATTTTCATATTCATTCATTCTTTCATACTTCCTCGATATTCATAATTTAAAATATTTTTTTTCGGTAGAATTATTATATTATATAAATATATTTTTCCAAGTCCAAGTTGTTTGTGTGTGYGTGATTTGATACATAATAATATTAAATAGTTACTAACTTAACCTCGATAAATTTATTTGTCAAAATTCAACGAGTAAAAATCTTATCATATCAAATCTCAAAGATTTGACCTATCTATATTCACCATAAATATGATCATAAAATAACGAATATTATTTAACATTTTATAAATGAATAGATAACCGATTTGAACGATCGACAACGTTGAAATATTTCATTCTCCTTTCTACGTATGAACAATTGTTATACAATTTGTGAATAATTTACATATAGTTATATGCATAAATGTATATCGCATTGTCTAAAGATTGTCCCCGGACCGCTCATGTAGATGTAGTATGCATGCATGTCGGTTTGAGAACTAGGCTTAACTATAAGAGGATATCCCAGAGTAATCTCCTACCTCCCGTAACTCTTCTCACCCGTTGAAACCTTGTAGCCGATCTTCCTCCATCGATATTAACGTTCTAGAAATTTACATCCTTCGTTCTAGAACCGTTCGAATTACTTTGGAAAGCACCGTACGCAAATTCTAGTCGAATGGTTAACGAATTCCAAATATTCTGCCCAGGCCAAGTACGAAGTTTATGCAACGACTCAATCCCCCTATCTCTCTCTCTCTCTCTCTCTCTCTCGCACACACACACTCATACACACATACATACACATATAGATACACACATAGAACACACACATTTTCTATAGCTTTCTCTACCAGTCCATGCAGAATTACCACAACAGCGAGAGTTAACGAGCCGTGAACTCGTGAACGCGTCTTGGAAGTGTTACGATCCAGAGTAAAGCTCCACTACTATCACCACTACCAACACCTATGTCAACCCCCTTCTTCATCGACCACACCACCCCCTGAGAGCCGCAGTAAATTGCGCGTATATAATGATAATGGCGAGAGACAAGGAATCCATCTGCGGTGACGCGAACTCGTCAACGAGCGAACGAACGGACGTTAATAAGATGATTCATGATTCCTCGACGAGCAGGACACAATAAGGGTTGTTCTACGAGTTAGCATATACATTATTCTACATATCATACTAGTTAGATAATGGAACGTTAATAAAGGGTTGTTGTTAAAGGATATGACCGTAAACATATTCTTCTTCTTCTTCAGTTTATATTTGCTCCTTTTTTAAAAGGACAAGAATCATTGTCCGTCATCTCGAATATTTCTACATCGATGCATGATCGAGTTGATGCTAAAAATCGATCCATTTTGTTATCTATCGTTCTCTCTCCCTCTCTTACAAAAAAAAAGGATCGCTAAAGAAGAATCTTGAAAACTTGCCTAACGAATAATGTCGGTGTGCTTATAAAGTAAAAAAAAAATTAGAAAATTTTCTCATAAAAGAGAAGAAGAAAAATAATAATAAAAATAAAAATAAAAATAAAAATAAAAATAAAAATAAAAATAAAAAATCATTCTCGTCCTATTTCTTTCATCACTCTCATCTGGGATGTTCCTTCTTTCTCTCTCTTTCTTTTTTTTTTTACGAGCGAACCCGATCGTTCCAGCTCATTACCGTGACTTTGAACGGTTTTGTGTACTCCTTCTTTCCCTTTTTTCCCTTCCTTTTTTTTCTTTCTTTTTGTTTTCATTTTAAAGAGAAAAAAAGTAAGTCCCTAGTGACACGCCATCGCGATCTCCGGGTAACCTCTAATCCGCACGCGATACTACTCCTACTACTGCTATGTAGTAGACTACCGGAACGTTTAGATGCGAAACGTTTTATTTACCGTTTGTTACTACCTCGTCAACCTTCACAACATTTCCTTCGTCTCCTCACCGTTTAACATCTCGCCGTACTAATCGTATTTCCGTGCTACTCGTTCCACTACCTTTTAAACTGCCTTTCCTCTTTGCCTTACCGGGTCTCACCCTTTATCCCCCCTTAACCCCTAATCCCCGTTTTCTCTAGCCCCCATCCACCACCTCTTCGAATCCTTCAATCCCCTCTTCTTCTTCTTCTCCTTCTTCCTACAACAAACCCCTGCTCACACTCTCACTGTTAATTATTCCCATTCATTGTGACGCCTCTCTCTCTCTCTTCATCTCTCTGTCTCTCTCTTTCTCTTTCTCATTTTATCTTTATCTTTGTCTATCTTTCTTCTCGGTACAAGATGTTCATTCTACATTACTGGATATTCCAAGGAAATTTCTATTTATTGTTCCATTCCAAATGGGTGGATAGAGAGAAGTAGAAGAAAAAGAAGAAGGAGGAATAGAAGGAGAAGAAGAGTGTTCACTGTTCAAAGCTAATAACCGTATTTAACTCGAAGCTCGCCTCTCGATGACCTTAATTTCCGTCTTCTTCGACTTCCTCCTCGCCGTTATAATTTTATAAGAATGACTTTACGACGACTTTACTCCTTTCTCTTTCTCTTATTTCAGAGAAATGAAAGTGTTTCTGCTGTTCTTTTTTGAAAGAAAGAAAGAGAGAGAAGGAGAGAATGAGAGAGAATCTCTCTTTTCCTTCGTTATTTTCCACGACTTTGTTTAATCGTTCTTAAAATTAGCCTAGAGAATGAAAATTAATATCTGCGAGATTGGCAATTCTTCACAGATAACATTCTTTTTGTCCGTTCTTTGTAGAAAGTATTCTTTTATTATTATTAATTTTTCTTTTTTTTTCTCTATTGTACTGTTTTATTATGAGAAAGTTACCTTTTGTCTAAAAGTCGATGATTGCTACGGGCAATCGTACTCGAGAAAGTATTTTTTCCTTTTTTCTTTTTTTTTTGTATATTATAAAATATTATTTTTCCACTTAATAATATATATTTATATTGTGTGTGTGTATGTAAGAAAAATATTACTTTTACTTCAACTGGAAAATAATATAACTCAATTCGTATTTACAATAAAATATCAGTACGTAATAATAAGCTGTCAGTAAAACTGACTAAACTTTGTGTACGAACAAAATATGATTTGACGTTTATATTTAATTATTAAATATCGAATAAAATATTAGTCTACCTATATTTTACAAAATAGAAATAATACGATTATTATATTAGTTTCATTGTCGAAAAATATTTTTTATTTTAGACATACAGAAATAAACATTTATTTTTGCCAATCGATTATCGTTGAATCTTACATTAGAGATTCCTTATATCATTGAAAAACTATAAAAGTCATAAAAATTCTCGTGAAACCTAGCGATTGAAAATATGAGTTAGCCAAGGAACCGAGGTATTATTAAATGCGATAAGCGAAACGAATTCGTTGAACGAAATCCTTTTTCGATAAAGTAAATCAGGGAAAATCGTGTTCGTTCGTTCATTCGCTCGTTGCTCGCTCGGTTGAGATCGTTTAGCGCATCCCACGCGATTGATTTATCGTTTACCTTATCGCCCTTAGCTGAACGAAAGTGCGAGAGTGAGTGAATGAGTCAATGAATGAGTGAGAGAGAGTGTGAGAGAGACCTTCGATGGAGCGTTTCCTATATTTTACAGCGGCCGGTGATTTATCGTACGTTTTGCGAGTTTCCCCGGGTGCAATTATCAGTAACTCCTGGTGCAACAGAGATTAGGAACCCCCGCCACGCAACCGATCGCGCGTTGCCTCCCTGTTCTATCAGTTTCACCATCGAGCAGCAGGGTTCGCTCATTCGTTCGAAGTTCGGCCGACCCATCGTTTTACTTGACTACTACTTTTACTCATTACTTTCGATCTTTCATACTTCGAGAAAATCTTTACTATTTATTTTTTACTGCAAATGCATCTTGTTAATCTAATTTAAAAAAGCAAACGAACGTTAGTTCATTTAACGATTTTTAACTTGTTCAAATAAGTTTAATTTCTGACTTGTACTACTATTTAAATGTCTGACCGTGTGTGTTTGGATTTTACTACTTAAGAAATTGTCAGACAGCCTATGAAGAATTTCTGATTTATATTACTTGAAAAGGTGTTTGACGACTGCTATATGCTTTACTTGTACTACTTGAAAAAATTCAACGAGTACGCATACCTAGTTTTTACTGCTTCAGAATATTTCTGATCGTGTATCTATCCCTGACCTATACTACTTAATCAGGATTATATAAAAATAATTGATTTTTTATATAATAATTTTTACTTTATTATTCCAATTTTTAAAAGTTAAAAATAACGAACGAATTCATATTATTACTGATAATAAAAGAAATGACGAGGTTCGTTTTATTGTAGACAAATTGTAAAGATGATAAGAACGATCGATCAAAATTATCGACATGCTATAAAACAAGGAACATGTAAAGTGTCAAAAAAGTGGAAAGAAGTATAGTTCGTAATATCGATCAATATGAAGAGAGCCCCTCGTTGGGTTAGTCGTTTTTCTCTCGTCATGGGACTGTACCGTGTGTCCCGGAGTGCAATTCGAAAAGGCAACGAATGCAAACGGCCCCGGTTCATATGGAAATTCTTTGAGAGGGTGGTGACTGCCAACGAGAGCCCAAAAGAGATAGAGGAAAAGATAGAAAGAGATAGAGAATGAGAGTGAACATTATCTATGAAAACAGGGTTGTGGAGAGATCGTTACGGGACAGTCCTTTTTGTGGTAGTGATGGTGATGCTGATGCTGGAGGTGTAGTCGTAAAAGCGTTGCTCCCGGTGCCACCAGTTGGAATGAAATAGAGAAAGAGAGAGAAAGAGAGAGTGATGCTCTCGCAACCCCAGCTATCCCGTCGCTTTAAAATATCTGGGTAGTACTGTGTCGTGATGCCATGATCAGTAGGGCGGTCTTACCCCCATCTAAACGTGCAATGGTGCTCATTCGCCAATTCTCTTTATCTGCAAGGTCATCCTGATCGTTATCTTAACCGTTTGGCTTTCTGTTCTACCTTTCTTCTTCATCTTCTTTCTTGATTTCCGCCAATATTACAATAATTACGTGTGATTCATCTTTTTTGGATGTGGCTATTAATTTTTTCAAACAATAAAATACTTTACTTTTTCTATTTTTAACTTTTTATTTGATCTCGTCTTACAGTAGACTAATACGCATCATCCTTAGATGATCCATTTTTATCCACTGCCAAGCCTAACACAGTATAAATAAAATGATCTTTTAAATTACTCTAGGTTTATTTCTATCGTGTGACTTATCGTTAGTTTGATAAAAAGTGACATCTAATTTTGATCTTTTCATCTTCTTATATTCTTTTTATTCAAGTATCGAGACGAAAAGCAATGCGTTTATTTTATATCTATCTCACTTTTTGTTTTTCTCTTGATAGTTCTCTTGCTAGTAGAACTCTCAGACAGAGTCTAGCAGACGTTGGGTCACAGGGACGGTCTAACGCGTCTAAGAGTGTTGCGAAATCTCACGATAATCCATCACGAAGAGGAACAAGCCCTTCACCCGTGGGTAACAGCCTCGCAATTCTCACGATGACGAGGACAACCATGTTTCCCTCTCTCTCTCTCTCTCTTTCTCTCTCTCTCTCTCACACTCTCACACACACACACACACACACACACACACACACACACACACACAGATAGTGTTTTCCTCTTCCTTGTCTATTTCTCTTATACAAACGTACCCAAAACTCGTAGAGAGAATGAGACTATGATAGAGCGTAGGAGAGAATGAGAAGGTGAAGGGAGGTGGTGGTAGTGGAGGAGGAGGAAGAAGAAGAGGAAGAAGGGGAAATCCAAAGAGCACGGTCTATAACGCGCTAGAACTGAGGGAAGGAACGGCTGGCTTGGATTATTCAGCCCGAAATGGACATCTTCTATCCCGCTACGTAATATTAATATGTCCTTGGCGCGAGGCGTGCCGGAGACAATAGCGGAGATTGTGTTGAATGTAGTAATCAGAGGGCAGACTGCTACCCTAGGGACTTTGCCTCGATTTCTCTTGTATTCGTTCCCCGAGTGTTCTCTGGGACGGAACCAGAACATTCACCGAGATAACTCTTTAACAATTGGTCTTTCCTCTGATATCGATTTGATCGAATAACAGAAAAAATAAAAGAAGAAAATTTTATCTGACGATTTTTTATTTTTATTTTATTTCATTTTATGTTTCTTATAAATATTTTTATTTTTAAAAAGATTCGATCATTTCTTACTACGAAGAGAAAGAAAATAATTGGGAATGCAATTGTTGGAATATCTTGAAAGATTTGTTATTTTATCGTAGAGAGAAGAATGGGATAAAGGGGGGATATTTATCAAATAATTGGAACGAATCGTAATGTTGTTTTCATTTGTCGGACACGAAAATAATTGTTGAGGAAAATTTTAATAGTCTGAGTTTTTTCTATTTCACTTTCGCATCGGTGCACATCTGTGAAGAAAAATTTGATTGTCCGATCTAGTTACTGGATTACACTCTCTCCGTATATCGATCTATCGATTTTAAAACGAAACCGAGTAAATTTTAGAAACGTAAATGATTTTTCTTGATCAACGATTTGCGAATCGATATTTATTCGAAGATAACAAAAAAATACTGACATATTTATTGGATCTTTCGTGGGTGTTGATATTATTAGGTACTATTAGATTAAACAATCACAAAAATCGTCTATCTTTCTTTCGTTTTCGTTCATGAACTGTGAAGATCAAACAAAACTAGACGTTTACGAGGCGAAGCAAACTGCATCGCGTTACTAAACTGCCACTGTTGCTACGGATCGCAACATATGCGTTACTCTGCTGAATGGTAGGAAAAGAGAGAGAGAGTGAGAGAGAGAGAGAGAGAGAGAGAGAGAAAGAAAGAGAGATGGCAAGGGGAGGAACCGGTAACGAGAACAGCCTCCGGGGAGTAGTTGGCGCCTCTGGAGGGTAGCAACGTGACTTTATTGCTGCAATAAGAGTTATCACCCGGTGATAACTGCCCCTGTAACTCCCCCACACGATGAATACGTTTTACGTTACTCTATCTTCCTTTCCCTGTCCCCTCTAACTCCTCTAACTTCTCTTTCTCTCTTGTTGTTCATTTCTCTACCTTATCCGTGTTGCATCATCCCTACGAGATACTCTTCTCTCTAGTCATTCTCTCTATTTCGTGTTTTCTTCTTTTCTCTCTCTCTCTCTCTCTCTCTCTCTGTCTATCTGTCTATCTGTCTGTCTGTATTTTAGGAATGTTTCCTAATGCAACGCGTGTCTCGACTTATCTCATAGCAACGGTCACACCTGACTATTCTCACATTCAAGGATACAGGAGTGAGAATAAGCAAGAAACTTGAAACTCGTCCTGTACCTTTGACTTCCTTCTACCGATCGCCTCGGTACGTCAACAACGTTAGAAATTCGAAAAGCTTTACGACCTAAAAGGGAATGTATGTGTGTGAGAGAGAGTGAGAGAGGGAGAGCGAGAGGAAAGGTAGGAATTAGAACGAAGTTTAATCCTTTCGAAAGTGTAACACCTTGATTGCCAGAATAGCTAAAGCATGTATTAAACTTTGCTAATGCGAATGAACAACTCTTGTTGGTATAGTTTATGTGTGTCTTTCTTCGAACGTTAATTGATATTTACTTATAATAAATATTTACGAATATATTATATATATTATGGTAGAGTGGATGTATGTATCTACACGTGTACATTTAAGGTATTTAACTGTGTATATTGTTCAAGGGACAAGACATTTTAGACTTGTTTGAATTCTGAACATATCCCTTTAAATACATGAGAAATTTCCCTCACATGTTCTACGCAAAGGAAAATGATCGTGCCTAGTATCATGATGGAATTCGAAAAGATCATATAGAATTTGTAGAATGTTTCCTTGATCTTCGGTTTTAACGATAGACGAAAATATTTAATGGAATTAATTGGTTATTTAATGTTATTTAATTTCGTTTCTAATGTTATTTGCAGTTTAATTTTTACTTTTTATTCGGATATTGTGTTTATTTATTTTTTGGGATTGGTGGAGAAAAGTGTATGTTCAATTTTGATGAAAGTTATAATATGTAAAGCAATATATTCTAATTATATAAATCAATACTTATATAAATATCTGATATTGAGGATTTATGTTATTTATAATTTATAATATAGAATTTTTATGATTCTGCTAGATCCAAATTACTATGAACTAGAACTTACTAAAACTTCGTGAAAATTGTTTACAAATTAATTACTTTTTAGTTTAGCGTTATTTCATAAATACTGCTGTTATATTTCCAAGTGTTTTATATTAGTATTGATTATATCTGATATAAAAAATTAACATAAAGTTATTTTATACTCTTTTCTTTTTATAAATGATGTATCTCAATTCAAGTTAAAGTTTATATATATATTTTTTGTTAATTACTATTTACTTAATGAAATAATTATTTAAGAAAAAGTATAGGGATGGTCGTTTTGATAAAATCATCTTGATATAATCGGTCGTAGCTCAGTTTCCTCTCGCGACGATCGTCGTGATAGCAACGCCACGTCTATGGAAGATCGATAGCTTGCGAAGGCGGGCAAAGGATTAAAAATTGGGACACGTTCACTCGTGCGGAACGTAGAAAAGGCACGTGGCCCCTTTGTAAAGTGCCGAAGTACCCCTGGTGCATGGAAAGTCACGCGATCGTGTTCCTCCTAAGACGCAATCTTCTTAGGAGGAGAAGAATAAAGAAGTATAGATAAATATAGCTATGAATTCGTTACAAATATAGATTTTGTTTTTCAATCTCAGATTTTTCACAAATTTAATCTATTTTTCTTTATTTTTAAAACAGTTTAAACAATTTCATTTTTATTCGTGTTAACGAAAAATCTTTTCAGCATTTATATCTATTTGTTTGTTTTTAATTTTTTCTAAATTTATTGTTAGTATATATTATATATGAATATATTGTTTTAATAATAATAATTTATTAGTTTACACAAAGTAAATAATATTAACCGTATTTAATAATAAGTTTTGTTTAAAGTGAACTTCTTCATGGACTCATTACTCTTCTATCAGCTCAATCTAGAAATGTAACTTACACGGTTAACATAAATATTCAAAATAAAATGAAATGAAATCTTTTTAATTCGATAATAGTAGAAGTAAAATTGTTTCTTTCTTAAGAAATGATTTTATCGATACGTAAAATCGTTGAAATTTGTTCAATTAAGTCAGACTACAGTACACAATATATTTAAAATATAAATACAGATCTTTCTTTTTACAAATATAAATGTAGATTATTTTACATGATATATAACTAGCAGTTATATAAAAAGTAGTGGTAGTATATTTATGCACTTTTGAAATATGTAGAAGAAGCTTGTAGCACGTATTCCACACCGATGCTCAGTCTTTCACGTAACCTTCTCTAAGAAATGTAGAATACCTTTTTCCGTTCTTTCGATGTTTCCTTACTTTGAAACACGAAAGGTAGACGTGACGTGCTCGAGAAGAACCATCTGTCTTTTTCTTTCCCTTTTCTCATTCTATATCTATCTTTCTCTTCCTATCTGTCTGTTTGTCTGACTATCTGTTCAAATAGAAACCTTCGAAAATAGACGAAATTAAGCGGACGACGATTAATTGGATCACCTCTTCTGCAGTGCAAATCGAGATTGCAAAAACAAGCAAGTCTTCGTGTTACCTTTTCGTAGATCGATTACCCGAGAGCGCTTGTCTTCCAATTATCGTTTCGCTAATGGCTCGTTCTGTAGTATTTATTTACTTTTAGCTTTGATCTCTCTGTCTATCTTCCTTGATTTTCCAAATAATTCCTAATAATTGATCTAACGAAGAAGAAGTGTGATTCAAGATTTTTTTTTAAATCTCCCATTAATAATTATTTAAGATCCTATTCTTATAAATGTATATATTATTTCCTTATTTATAATTATATGAATAATAAAATAATAAATTTAATTTTTAATTTTTTTTTTCATAAAATATAAATATTTGTATTATATACTTATTTTGATTTGTATACCAAATTCATAGATGCGTTGCAATTTTCAAACATAAGTTAGAATATGAATGAATAATAATTAATGAATAATTATTTAGTAATTTAAATTCATTTTAGAATACAAATAAATGTGTAATATAAAATAATTCATAAGATTAATTTGTATTGCACAATTGTACGTTATAAATATTTATAAATTTTCTCAATTTATATACAAGTACATAGATACATTGCAATTTGGAAGAATAAATTACAAAATGAATGAATAATAATTTTGAATAACTAGTTAATATAATTAGAGTAAGTTTAGATAAAACAAGGGATAAACGCGATCTTTGAAGAAGAAAATATCTCGTTTATTGTTTTGTATGATAGACAGAAGACGAATATAAAAAAGGTAAAACGAGTTTGTGAACGATTCCGGTTGGAAAGCAACGCTTTCGGTTTAGTCGATATTAAAGTCTGACCTTATATCGACAAAACTTTGCCGGAATACTCCGCGTGCCATTAATAGGCATTGGTCGTTGCCGTGGCTTATACTGGGTATCGCGTTTCAAATCGACTTCTTACGATCGGTATTCTCTCGGGTATAACTTTTATACACATTGTGATTGAAGAAAGTCGAAAGATTGTAATAAAGAAAAAAAAAGCAAACAAATAAATAAATAAAATGTAGAGAAGAAAAAGAAAACGAAATATAAGCGTTTGTAGAAAAAAACCAAAAAAGAAACAAAAACAATAAAACCAAGAATTCGTTGATCGCAAAGCGAATGAGTAAAAAGAAAAAAAAAATGAAAAAAAAAAAAAAAACCCAAAGGAAAGGTTTAACGTTGCCTTTACATTATGCGTTGAACTTTCTTATACGAATGGAAGCTCGTTTTCGTTCTCCTAACTTATCCAAACTCTTCTCTTCTTTTACTGTTTCTATCTTTACCAAAGAACTCTAGTCACAAAAGAAAAAATGAGAAAAAAACGTGAGAAAAAAGGAAGAAGAAGATGAAGAAGAGGGGAGAAAAAGGAAAACGTAAGAGTCCAAATATTTAACTGCAATTTCAATCCTCTGATAAAGATCCTTGTACATCAAGCTTTTACGATTTCTAACTCGAACTGCTTTAAGTTCCATTCGATAAAAAAATCACTTCATCATTTCTCTTTCTCTCTCTCTTTCGTATTTTGTTATTTTTGCAAAGTATTTTTTATTTCATTCGATTATCCGTCACGTCAATCGAACTTAGAATTAAGAAAGGAAAAATTACGTTTGCGATGAAGTTGTATGTTTTTTTTTTTTTTTATTATTTCAAAAGAAATAAAATCTCTTTTCTGTCTTTGTTTCTCTCTTTCTCTGTTTCTTTTTCTTCTTCTTTTACTATAGGAAATACACACAATAGGTGAAAAGATAGAGCAACGCGAGGCTTCGTTCTCTTCGAATGGAAAACACAGAGAGAGAAAAAAAGAGAGAGAGAGAGAGAGATCAGTTTGTTCGATGGTAAAGCGTGCATGACCAGGCAATTACCTTGGATCAAGGGAGTTCTTTGAAACCTACCGAAGCCGGAAAAATATCGCGTTTGCGTTACTGTCGAATGACGTTTTCTTTTTTCACATTGAAATGATTTTGTTTTACTTTTTTTTCTCTTTTTTCTTTTTCCTTTTTTCGTTTTTTTTTTTTTTCATTTTGTTCATTTTATTTTGTTCACTTCTTTTTATCATTATTACTTTTTTTTACCCTCCTCCTCGAAATATATCAGGTTATTTTTGAATTCGATCAAAAAACGATATCACCCAAATTTATTTTTTATTTTTTATTGTTTCATTTATTTCCGTTCCAGATATATAATTTCGAAATAATATGTTAATAATAATAATAATCGAAACAAAATTATTATTCGTTTGAACGATTTAAAAGCAACACCTAACAGATATTTTTTTATTCTTTACTGTTTTGTTTCAATTCACCTTTGTTAATTTATTTTTGTTAAACCACATGTCACGCGATTAATTAAATCAAGAGAAACAAGTTAATAATGTTGCGTACAGGTGCCTTGATCAGTACGATGTTCTTTATTTATCGTAAAATGAAACGGTTTTAAGGGATGGTGGAGTAATGTGAATCGAATTGTTCYGTGGAGGACTGTGAATCGAATTGTTCCTTTATAATACGCTGCTGCGTTGTTGTATGTAAACTATCGCCCCGATGCTGAGCTGCCTGATGATTGCGTGATGAAAT